>JAAEAF010005790.1:0-91279 GCA_011037195.1 Triatoma infestans
ACAGCTATAGCTTGGAATACTATGACAGCTATAGCTTGGGGTACTATGATAGCTATAGCTTGGGGTACTATGATAGCTATAGCTTGGGGTACAATGACAGCTATAGCTTGGGGTACTATGATAGCTTAGGAGCTATTCGCAATCACATACTAGTATTTGGTATTTTCTAAAAACTAAAACGTGTTATTTACAACTCTCCACCGATTACATTTCATCATCATAATCATACCTATTTTACCGTTTACACAATGTTGGGGTTGATAATGATGTTGATGTGGGCAGTGATATAGTGTTTTCGGATCGGGAGGGAATCGGCCTAGCCAATCCTAGTTTGGTCAGGGGGCTGCACCTCAAGGGAAACCGAACATTCCCCATTGTTACTGTCTTAGACAGCTACCGTTTACATTTAAGTATAATATTATTGCCGCTTAGGGGCGGATGTTGGTGTAGTGGTTACGAGCGTGGACTTGTAAGTGGGAGGACCCCAGTTCGAGTCTAGCGTATAACTGCTAAATTTTATATTTGTTTAAAAAATGTTAATAGTAAAGTAGGTGCTTCCGCCCCCGTCCACGACACCTAATTTGGTAGTTGGACGTTAAGCCCGCCTGAAAAAATAGGCATTACTTTACTTTTTTTACTTTTTTATTGCCGCTTAAGTGTTTCGACAAATTCTATATTTGAAGGAAATTGGCCATTCAGTATCGTATTAATTACACTAACAGTTTACTTGTAAACTAGGTGTTCCCGATTTTATTTCAAATTTTCTCAGTGAATATAAAGTTTTTACAACCATTGAAGGAACATGATTTTAGTTGGTGGTGGTTGGGTCCGCGGAGCTGGAAAGCATCAGAGACATTTTCCGTGGTAGCCTGCTTCATTTTGTGGTCATCGACCTGTTTCGGGTGTTCGCCCATCTTCAGGATGCGTTTGTCAGACAGTGTGAGAACACAGACTTGGCACAGGCAATTCATTTTATAATACCTGATGCTGTATAAACTGAAGTGTATAAGCTGGAGTGTATAAACTGAATTTGCTCGGTGTTATCACACTGTCTGACAAACGCATCCTGAAGATGGGCGATCGCCCGAAACCGGTCGATGACTACAAAATGAAGCAGGCTACGACGGAAAATGTCTCTGAACATGATTTTAACAATATTGATCTATCTATATGATAGATGATAAAGATTGTTATGAAGTCTTATTTTCAAATTAACACCATTCACCAAATTAATTCCATTTATAATTATTGTAAACAAGCCGTTATGATAAGAAGCTTTATACTTGGCGAATAATATCATAACATTACAGAATATTTAATATATGTTTACGAATTTGTTATTGTAATATGAAACGAATTTTCTGTTTTACAATGTGCTAATCTTTCACTTTTCTTTATTTATATTTTATTTCCTATTTATTATTGAAATTTTCTTATTTTACTATAAGTTTTTTGTTTATTTTCTTGAACAATAGACAGTTTTTTTGTTTATTTGTCTAGTTTCTGTGAACAATAAAAAGATTTTTGTTTGTACCTATCACCGTGTCTCTATGATTAGAACTGGTATGTTTATATGTAATATTGGCTCATTTTTTGCTGTGGGCAAACTCTTTGCTCAAGGCTAACGCTGTATAGCAAATAAATAAATAAATAAATTACATTAACAGAATGTCGCGTGAATGTAGCACACCATTTTTTTTTTTCTAACTAAAACAATTTATGTACAAAGAAGTCCAATAATCTAAAACCTATATAATTATAATTATTACTGCAAATTTGACCAATTTTTTTATGTATTTATTATTTTTTCATCTAAAGCCTCAGAATATTATTTTATTTTTGATGATATGTGACGAATTTATATTTATTTATTTTTCTTCAACTTACTATCCAAAACTTGCTTTTTCAAAAAAAAAGTTTCTAATTTTACAAAAACTTGTTTACAATTTAATTTCTCTTTAGAAATAATTTCTGGAACGATGTAAAAAGAAAAAAAAGAAAAAAAATTGCAATTCAGGTTATGAGGTTAATACAGTTAAGCTTCAAGTGGGTTTATTTTGGGATAAAGTGGTTCACATTGATTGAAGTATTAAAAATAAACATACATACTTCATAAATATGTAAATTGTAAAAGAGAAGAAATGGTACAGGAGATATATTAATTCAGTTTCTAAAGTTCAAACCAGTCTCCTTTTTTCCCTAACTTTTTAATTTTCTTTACCGCTACATCAGCACGTAAACTTTATTAATTTAAATCCTTAAATTTTAATTAAATTCACTTCAAAAAATATTTTTGTTAAAAAACTTTGGTACATTTTCTCTGTATATATTTAATGTGTAGAATTGTAATTATTTACAATCTCAAACTTCTGCTTACAATCTCAATATAAGTCTGCTTACAAACACAATGCTTTATTGAAACAACTAAATAAATATTTATAAATAAGCAATAATATAATTAAACAATTATTCCACCTTTTAATTAATTTTAATAAACACAATATTGGAAAGATAAGTTGCAATTCTAGCAACCTAAACAATACAACACATATTACTTTACAACTTAAAACAACATGTATTTCATGACAGAGAAAAAGTTAGCAAAGTATACTGACTGAACACTGACATATTTAATGAGAAAACGAAATACTGCAAGAATTTTACACTGACTGAGATTGGTAGCGTGAGTAGAAATGACAAACTGATAGAGTGTTGGTGATGGTGAGTTTGCTTGAAGGCTGTATGTACAAGGCTAGACTTGACTGTGTGTACCAGGCTTAATTACAGACTTTAGCTAGGAATCTATGTTTGTAGAAAACTTCCCCCACTTCTCCTTCCAGATTTCCTGGGGATTGAGGTAGACGAGTCTTGATCTCCCTTAGATTGTGATAGGGAGATGCGCAATGGTCTCATGTGACGTGACGAATGATGTAGCAGTTGGGCGGATTGCCATATAATTTTTTTTTTGTTGCAGACAAAATATGCTGCCAGCAACCTGTTAATTATCATTTAAATTATTTTAGGTTATCCTAACTATATAATATTGAAGCCAACCAAACTGACTAAAAATTTCAAGTTTAGAAAAATATTTATTATCTTTGAATATTAGGAAAGTGAAAGTGGTGGGTTTCTTCACCCTTTATTTCACACCAGATTTATGGTTTTGTTAATGTTTTATGGTTAAGAAATACCACTGACACTGCAAAGTCTGTCTGAGCGTGTAAACAGAGGGTGCCCTATGTTAGGGTAGTGTTCACTGGCGCATGACGTCACAAGAGCACTGGCAGAGCATTCATCAGTGAAAATAGTGACAATTTATGTCTCTCGTGTAAACACCTGGTCAATGAACTGGCTAGGTTCGGGCACTGACTAAGTAACACTGACCGTGTATGCGCACCTTAAGATATGTTCATGTTTTATATTTGTTCCAATTTAATTTTTTATGATGTTACATCACTTTTTAGAGGTTCAGGAAACATTTCTTATCCACCCCTTTGTCGGCGCGATCTTGAGCGTACCCACAGGAAAACTTTAGTACACCACCGAAAGACTCTCTTTCATCTTGTTTCACAATTTGTATACACTTAACCAAATGGAAAATACAGGAACCCAGTTTTTGGAGAAATGGACATGTACAGGGATCTTGGCCCCTCAGGATTGGATCCCAATCTAACCACATGGACAGCACTTACAGTGGCAACCTGCCTACACATACACATACAGCCTGCAGAGGTATATAACCATAGACAAATCTCACCACCACCATCACGTACACACACACACGCACACACACACACACATACACACCAACACATTTATATATATGTATGTACACATTTACTTGGTTGCGCTTTACAGAAGTCTACATTCTAGGATAGGATTGACATCTAAGGGAGCCCATAATGAATTCTTGGACACTATAACCATTTCTTCCACCACTCATATCTAGTAGACTGTCCACACAGTCCATTATTCAAATGCTATCAATTGTTAATTTTTTATTAATAGAATAACTGAAAAAGAGAACACGCATTAATTTAAATGTTGCTGAATCATCAATTGAAAGAACTATTTTTATGGACAGTAAATGCAAGAAAACAAAAAACTGTATCTGCATCCAAAAGCAATATTTTCCAATATTTAAATGTAACAAAATAAGATCAGTCGATGTAATTTAATTGTAATGTGGGTAATATGTATGAGTGATTTTATTTTCATTTTTGATTCTATAGAATCACCTTTTATTCCAATTAAGAAACTAAGGAAAAAAATACTTCCTCTTACTAGGAGTAAGAGAAAGTAATAATATAAATTTTAATAAAAAGAAAAGAGGTATATATGTAATAGTGTCTTAAAAAGAAAAGTTTCTAATTAAAAAGAAACAAAACAATCGTTACTAGAATTTCTGTTTCATTCTGTAAACAGAATGGTGCAAAGTCATTAGCGGGATAAAGTAAGTCTATTACTTTGTTGAATGACAAATAGTAATTTTAAGAAACTCATAAAAACATTGCTAGTTACTAAAAATAGAAAAAAAAAAGAAGAAAAACTCTACGTTAAACTATTTTTAGGTCGATTTACACAATCTATTTACAAAAGTATTCTAACAAAATCTTGGCAAATTATTCAAATCTAGTTTGATAAGATTTAGACAATAACAAATGTAGAATGAACTTTATAATTCTTATTTTAATCCTTTATTTATTTATTATAATTTGTAAATAGTATGATAGATAAAAATCTGATATTGAAACACTCGTATGAACTTTCTTTTACTGCAATTCCCATAGTTTTCAAACTTCGAATTTCACTAAAAATTTTACTCAAATAGGAGAATCTGCAGACCCTTATGAAATGGCAGTTACGAAATGCGTCGTCCCCTACGACATCCCCTTAAATTCAGAAAAAATAAAAAAATAAGTTGTAAGTGAAGTTGGTATAGCAAGTATTTGAGAAAATGCTGGGTCATTATTAAATCACGTAAACACTGAAAAAAAAAAGTTTAGAAAAATTGTACTTTGGTTAACCAATTTTCTTCAAACTCGAAAACCCAAATTTTTCTCCTAATTCTCATTAACATTACATAGCTAGTAAAACTGTACAATAAACTGAAATTGTACTTTAGAAAGGAAGCAGCAAAACGTCACCCCTTAAGTGTAACTCTTTCAATATCAATTTTTCCCGTAAAATGTAAAATTTAATAAAAATGATATAGACTTATAGATATGTTAATGGATTGAAAGTTTAAAGAAAATCAAATTCCACCCGCTTTTGAAGAAAATTACTAAAAAAAAAAAAAAAAAAATTGGAAAATCCATACAATAAAGAGCTATTTTTGCTTTTAGGTTTCAGCGGCCATTTTCATGAAAAACATTTGAGTGTCCGGGTTTAGACCACGTCAGTGGTTTGTTAAAAACCGACGTTTCGCCCATGTTGCAATGAGCCTCTTCAGGGTCGTTACACCTTGAAAGCCAATAAGGCTGACACTGATGCGTTCTCAACATGCAAAACTCAAGTGTTTTTTTTCAATAAAGAGCTAATTCCGGTAGAGGAATTTTTAACCGACAAGTATATCCAAATTTGAGCTTTATGTAGATTTTTCGTTTCTGATTTAAGTTGTTCAGTGAATTCAAACATAAATACAAACACCTCAGCACATAACACGTATAAAAATAATTTTAGATTCAGATAACATGAGTGACGTGTATTCTTCTCATTGTGAACTAGATTTGAGAATTCATAAATTTTCAGTTGTCATTTATACTTTAAATTATAATAAATGTGTCTTAACAAAATATCGTATAAGGAAGTGAGATTCTTCCATAAAATCTATATAATTTAAAATAGAGTAAATGTATGGCGCTACTGACGCTTCATTTAATTTAATTTTAAAACACAAACTTTGTTTTCGTCAGTCACTTTAAGACATACTTTAAACTCAGACGCGAATTTTTTTTTTAATGTACTTTAAATTATTTTGGCATCGTTCCAAATTCTTAAATGCTTCCTACTTTTCTGTCGCTTTCATTCAATGGGTCCCCCCCCTTTTTTATTTGTGATTTTTATTCGTATATTATTGCTTTTTCACATCCTTGTGTTGTTTCATGTTGTAAAAACAATAATCATGCTAATAATATTATTCAATCAATCAGATTTCAATAAAGCATGGGAGAAATTTCTTTTCTATGAGTATGAAAAGAGAGAGAGAGAGGACACATATCTGTTTATTATTAAAATTGAGCATCATTTGTAAAGTTCAGTGTTTATTTATATATAGCATAATTGATGGCCAAACCTGGTTTAGACATAACGTTGGTAATCAGCCGAATTGCTCTGAGAGTTGCTGGGGATTCACAGTCAGATACAAGGATCCTCAGGACTCTCTAATTTAATAATATTTTAATTTAATTTAATAATTTTCCTGGAAAAATGTTACAAATAAAAATGATAAATGAAAAATGAAGTTCCTAGAAAATCGTTGGAGCCATTTTCGAGCCAAAATCGCGAAAAGCCCCCCCCCCAAAAAAAAGTATCATAAAGAGCACATCCAGTTGTTAGATGTTGACCAAAACATAATATTGTCATATGGCTTGGCGGGGCACCTAAACGGAATATCAACTTTTAGCTTCCTTCGATTTTGGAGATATTTTGGAAATATTCACCATTCACTGTAAACATTTTTTTTTTTTCATATTTGGGAGACTTCCAAGTATCTATTTCCGATGAAAACTTGATATCGAAAATTTGACAAGATCGTAATACTTTCTCTTATCAACAATAAGAGAAAATTATACAACAAATTAATGTAATAATACTTTGTTAAAATAGGAAAAAATCTAAACAATTACGTACATACTAAAAATATTGAATGAATGTGCATAGAATATATATATCAAAACATGAAACAATTTACATAAAGTTGAATCTTGTTTCAATTTGGAAGGGAAATTTTGATGAAAAATGCATTTATAAATAAGAAAATTCTGTCCAATATATTATTTATACATTATGCAATATATAATATAAATAATGATTATTACATAACCACCATAATAAGAATATAACATGTTTTAGTAAATGGAAAATTTAGGGATTATATAATGTTTTATATAACTGTTGAATGATTCATGAAGATTTCAAGCGCACAAATGAAAATTATAATCTTATACACGCTTCCATTTGTAGCCATGAAATAATAAAACCATATTTATTTAGTTATTCAGTATACAGCGTTACTGTATGGTTATCTTATTTAAATGGGAACGGTAATTGTATTTGCATTGATATAATCTCTTACTGCTGATCAAAAGGAAGCTTATGTCAAATTTTCGCAATTCGAGTTTTCAACCGAAATACTCGATTCTCAGAAAGTCGATTGTGGTTAGACCACAATATACTAGTGACTCATATAATTTCCTTTTGAATACTGTTCCAGAGGATGTAGTCACTTTGTTTTTATCCGTGGGTGTAGTAAGCAGTATGGGGATTTTTATTGTACAATCTAGATAAAAAAAAGTTAAAACAGAAAGTGAAATAACAGACATTCTTATCTATCTACCTACTTTTCAGCGCTAAGAATTCCTCAAGGGTCTCGGGTATCCTGTCACAAACCTGTCCTTCTCTTTCCTATGCTTTCTCATTCCCATTTTTCTCAGAATTTTCTCCAGATCATCTAGATAGCTTCATCGTGAACATCTCATGTACTTCTTCTCTGAGGCCTGCTTTCTACAAGTTTTCTTGTGGATTCTAATTTAAGATATGTGGATCTAATTTAAGAGTTAAGATTCCGCTCTGTATGATCCAACCTCCTCAATTGATTTTCTTTTCTAATGAAACTTACCAAGTCCAATTTTTTCATATATATGTCGCAGTTTTTCATTTTCCAAATATTTAATACTTTTTCACTTATTACTTTCTCTTACTGCTAGCAAAAGGAAGTAATTACGATCATGTTCAATTTTAGAAATTGAGTTTTCACCGGAAATGCACGTTTTGAGGTTCCCTGAGTATGGAAAAATGTTTTTTTTAGAAAATTATCTGTGGTATATGGTTGTGTGAGCAACATTATTCAAATACGGGAAATTGCAGAAAGTTCAAACTTAATATTTCGTTTAAGTACTATCTGAGGATCTGACAACAAGGTTTTATGAGCTTTTAGGTTTCTGCGGCTATTTTCATGAAAAACACTTGAGTTTTCGGGTTCCGTTTCAGTGGTTTGCTAGAAACCGACATTTCTCATATTGCAATGAGCCTCTTCAGCGACGTTACACTTTGAAAGCTGAACCTTGTAGAGTGTTGGAGAAGATTTCTAAAATCCTCGCAAAGTACAATATAACAAACAAACATGGACGACAGAAAAATGTTTCAACTGCAAGCAGGTTCAAAGATAGGTTGCCAATGCAAAAAAAACTGTGGACCTTGCAGCTGTGGGGAAAAATACCCAGGCCAGTATGGAAGATTAATCACAATAAGTCTTAAAGAACATATTCATTGTGTAAGGCATAACAAAACGGAGAAGTCTGCCCTCGCAGAACATTCGTCTACAACTGGAGATGCCATAAATTTTGAAGACACCTAAGTCCTTGCCCAAGTAAATAATTATTACGAAAGTGTCGTAAGAGAGGCAGTGGAAATTGAGAAAGAAGAAAACGGCCTAGATATGATGGACTCCGTCTATACAGTACAAGGCTGCCCTGCTCAGGGAAAGAAGTGAAAAAACAGGGAAAAAACGTTTAATGGTTTTCCGAAGCAGGACAAGATCAAAATTTTGGCAAGAGGGCAGTGAGATGGGTGACAGATCTTGTCCTGCTAGCCAACCGGGGGCAAAGAAGAGAAAATTAAGCCCACCACTACACTAAGGATGTTATTCAATAAGGCAGTCAAAATGGCGGTCAAGATTTCGGAAGAAGGAGCCACGCCCCTTCTCTACCAAGATTCATTGTTCCATTAGCTTTCATAGTGTAACGACCCTGAAGAGGCTCATTGCAATATGGGCGAAATGTCTTTTTCTAGCAAACCATTGGCGCGGTCTCAACCCAGTAAAACAAGTGTTTTTCAATAAGGTTTTAGTTAAAAATCGGTCTACCGGAAAGACCACTTTCTGTATAGATTATTGTTTTTGTGATTTTCTCGGAAACAGCTCCAACGATTTCCTTTGAACTTTGTACATTCCCTGAATACATATCGGTATGTATAGGATATGTACATGTGTAGACTTTATTTGAAACGATTTTCTAGGAAAATTCATTTAAAGACAGTTTTGGGAGAAAGATTAGTTTATGCTTTCCTTTATCGGGCCATTTCAGTTTATTATACCATTCTGCCATCAATGTAATGTTAATTAGAATTAAATTTGTTGCCAAAATTTTCAGTTGGACGTGCGACTTACCAAATATTTTTTTCAGTTTAATTCAATTTTTACGGAAACATGTTTAAAATACAATAGATAGGTTTATTATCTGTGCAGTTAGCCTTCCAAGTTTAAAGGAAATCGTTGTAGTCGTTTCGAGAAAAATAAAAAAAATTCAAAATTATTTCTTTTGTAAAGACGCACTTCCGGTTGGCCAATTTTTTTCAAACTTAGAATTCTAACAATGCTTCTAGTGAAAATTAAAATTATGTAAGTGTTAGAACCATACAATGCACTGAAGTACTTTAGAGGAAAGCTGTAGCGCTACTGTTCCCGCCAGAACCCCCCCCAAAAAAATAATCTCCCTAAAAATGTTTCAAATAAGATAGGTATTTATGATACGAATACCTAATACGTGAATAGTATACGAAGCTTAAAGAAATCGTTGGAGCAATTTTCGAGTCAGCAAAAAACAAACAAAAAATCAGTTACTGCGCACTTCCGGTTGATGGATTTTGCCCGAAACCATTGTGTTAGATGCGTGGTTACCTAAACGGAATACCAATTTAAGCTTCCTGTGTTTTTCTGTTTTCGAGAGACTGATATTTTGTTCACACACACACACACTTGCAGATCATTTGCTAAAAATTTCGTACATAAAACATCTATTTTCGGCGAAAACTCAATTTCGAAAAAGTAGCATGATCGAATTACAAGGATTAAGAGAAAGTAAAAATTATAAATTTTTGAAAAAAATAAAAATGTGTACGTCGTAGTGTGAGTATTTCAGTAGTGTGAGTATAAACAGAAAGTAGTGTGAGTATTTCACACCATTTTTAATTTCTCGTACTCGTGTAAGAGAAAGTATTGCGATCGTGTCAAGATTAGTAGGTTGGTACTTATCCCCCACTACCTCTATTATGTTGGGACAATATACGTACAATTTGAGTTTAAATAAAATTTTTCATATTATATATAATTGTATTAAAAAGTGTAAGAGAAAGTAGGGTGAGTGTTTCACACCAGATTTTTTTTCATTAGTCCCTAGAATTCACAACCATTTGTTCCCAACTGAATGATTGTTTTATAAATGAGGATTTTACTTGGGTTTCTCAAATCCTTGACCTATACTAGTCCTCTGGAGAGTGATTGGCATTTATTTTAGGCAGGCACGGTTACCCTCCAGTGGTTACCACTAGTGGGATGAGAGCATTATTAAGACCATGTGATGGACTCCGTACGATTTTATCAAAACAAACCATCATATTGTAAGATTTTCATTTTATTCTGATATAGTAGATACCCGCTAGATGCGTTCAGTATTTTGGCATGTTTAGGTCCAAATAACCCTACAGGATTGCATGTCATAACTAGCTCGATTGTTGACAAACTGGGAATTCCAATAATAACGATTTTTATGTCTTAAAATGTAAGAGTGTGATAGTATCATTTCATTGTCGTTTTCTTAGAAACTAAAAAAAAAAAAAAATAGATAAATGATTGTAAGGTTTCCAACTTGAAAACCTCGAACTGAACATAAGGAGGCAATTGCTGCTACAGAAATCAGCAAATAACATAATGGTATTTTTCAAGTTTATATTGCACCAATGGAGTCTGAATAAAATAATACTTATCTATCTTGGAGTAAGCATTGACCAAAAAAAAAAAAGTAAGTTAAGAGATTCGCAATAATTATGTTTGTGCTGGGAGATGGCAGAATGTGATATTCAGTAATTTGGCTAGAATACCCGCAGGTACTTCAAGATCCCCAAATCTGGTTTGACCGCTTATTCCTATAGATTACACCAAAAAAATGCTTGCAGTTTATATTTCACGTTTATTTAATAGTTTGACAGGAAAAAAAGTTTGCCGAACGCCGGTTTATTGTATAAATCAACCAAACCGAAGTCAAATTTTCAAGATGACAGCACTGAATTCCTCTATTCCTAATACTTCAACGATCGGTTTTTGTCCAGGATGTATTGGTAAACGCTATAAGATTATCGACTAATTATCAATTCACAATTACCAATTGAGGACTCACTCAGTAATAATACTTGCGGAAAATATCTTCTTAAAATGTAACACTGTAGATAGTGTGAGATCTTGTCGGGTTTTTTCAAATTGATTTTCCACCCCAAATAAGTGTTTGTTTTTAGTAAATGATTTTAGTAAATTGTGTCCCTACATGAATAGCATAACTTTGAAACGAAAATATCGAGGAAATCCAAATGTTGTTTGTATAGTTTTAGCCAGTTAATCCACATGAAGCTTTTAATCCAAATCCGTCTTCTGGAAGTTTCACTTAATTGTTTGTTCAGTTTTTCAACCATTTTCTCGAAAACAGTTCCTAAGAATTTGGTATAGGTGATTTTGATTCGTGGGTATGTCATTTTTTTTTTAAACGTTTTTCCGGAATACTAGGGCAGCGGTGATATTAGAGGCTTTCTTTACGCCGCCAACTTTAGGGTCATTAAATGTACTGTAAAAATTTAAATTAGAAAAAGTGGTAAAGTTCATATGTCAACTTCATAAACATAACTTAGGATATGTTTTACATGTATCATTTTGAATAATAACAACGTAAATTCATTTCTATTGTGAATAAAACATTTTTTATTTTCAATGAAAGCTAAAAGATGGATGTTCAATAAACTAAACGAACGTTTCTGGATAAACATAGTATAATGGTGAATATCGTGACATAAACAAATAAAGACTGTATAATGGTAATAAACTTCTGCCAAGTGTGTAAAAGCTAGTAGACCGGTATTGATATTTAAGTGGAAAGAGAAGAAACGTTGTTTACGGAAGAGTTTCAGCCCAGTGAACTCCGAGGGTAACATTTGGGTCGAATCAATTTGTAGCATTCTTGGGTATAATACGAATAGCTTTCAATTACTTCCGGCTGAATTATAGGGACTGCTTGTTGTATATAAAAAGGATGGAAACGCCTTCCTCAGAAATACAACTTGGGAAATTGTTCTTAATAATATATGTATATATTGTAATTTATACTATTTGTAAAATATTTTTTTATGAAATAAAGTTAAAAATCTGGTGTGAAACACTCACACAACTTTCTCTTACTGCGGTCTACATAGTTATAATTCACAAAATTTTCTTCAGATTTATAATTTTTCCTAAATGCTTATTGGTTTTCAATTTTATATCAGCGGGAGAAACTGAAATTTAAGAAAATGACTTGTTTTGAGAAAAGCATAATCCCCCCCCCCCTTGAATTTCTTTAAATGAACTTTCTTGGAAAAATGTTTCAAACAAAATTTATAGATTCCCGTAATTCGTGGTCAGTTTATCATATTTCAAGAAATCCGTCGATTTTTACTTTCTCTTACTCCTACTAAGAGGAAGTATTGTAATCGTGCCAACTTTTCGATATTGAGTTTTCACCGGAAATATCCGTTTTGAGGTCCCCTGAGTCCAAAAAAGTGGTTTTTAGCAAATGGTCTGTGTTGTGTGTGTATGTGAACAGCATAGCTCAAAAACGCAAAAATCGTAGAAAGTTCAAACTTGATATTACATTTAGGTATCATCATGGGATCTGACAGTAGGTCAGTGATCAAAATTCCTCAACCGGAAGAAGCACTTTACTAAATGTTTTTTTTTCACTTTTTTGCAATTTTTTCCCAAAATGGCTCCAACGATTTTCTTTAAACTTGATGCATCAACTACACATACAAAGATCTACAATTTTTATTTGAAACATTTTACCGGGAAAATGAATTTAAGGGCACTTTTAGGGGAGGGGGTGAGTGGGTTATCCTCTAAAGTGCTATTTCAGTTTACTATACAAATATATCATCTTAATAATATTAATTAGAATTAAATGTGTTGTTGAAATTCCGAGTTTGAAAAAAAGCAGATGACCGGAAGTGCGTTTTTACTAAAATGTATTTTTCAGTCTTTTGGTATTTTTTTACTTTCTTGCAATTTTCTCAAGAATGGCTCCGACGATTTTCTTCAAATTTGCTATATCAACTACACATACAAAGATCTACAACTTTTATTCAAAATAATTCTCTGCAAAAATTCATTTAAGGGCACTTTTCGGGGAGGGTTGGGGTTAGGTTTTTCCATTTAAGTATGATCATAGTTGATTATACAATTCTACCATCCAAACAAAATTATTTAGAAATAAATAGATGGCCAAAATTCCGAGTTTCAAGAAAATAAGTAAACCGGTAGTGCATTTTTAGTGAACTTTTTTTTCAGTTTTCGAGAAACACCAACGGATTTCATCAAATTTGGTACACAAACTATACAATTTGTCAATTACAATTTTGAAAACTAATTGTAAGAGAAAGTTGTGTGAGTGTTTCACACCAGATTTTTTTTTATTGAGAAAAACGAAGGAAACTGAAAAAACTGTTCATAGAAATAATTAGCCAATCACAGTGTAGAAAAGACGGTGCGAAATGTAGGTGTGTGTTAGGGCAATCAGAAATTTAGAATTATCATGTTAACCACGCCCAAATTTCACACATTTACTTCTTACACTGTGATTGGCTAATTTCTAGTTTAGTATTTTTTTTACTAATTTTGTCTTCGTAGATATTTTATAAATTATCAAATTGGGAAATAAAAAATTTGTATAAAAAAATGCAAAAAAATCAAGTTCTTTCTGATACAATATTGAATGTTTTATATAGTTAATGTGTGCTATAAAGAAAAATCACAGAATTTTCATTGCATTATTGAAAAAGAAGGCAAAATTTGGCGGAAATGCAAGTTCTAATATAAGTCCGCCATTTGGTGTTTGGCCTAGTGGGACAAAATAAAATTGTTGCATTGACATATAGTCTATTCAGCCAGCATCCACCCCAACTACTACGATACTCCAGGTGTTACAGCTGCGCACCTATACATGACGAATCATGCTGAACTTTACATTCACAGACAGACTCTATAAATTCATTCGTTCACTCTTCCTCACACTCATTTACATTTTAGCTTTAAACTAACTTAACTAACAACTTAAACTATGGGATGGGCTACTCTATATTCAGCCATCCCCTCAATTCAACTTATTTTGAATTCACATTCACTCCAAAAAATACATCCACTCCTTAAAACTCTACATATGCATACTTAAAAAACTTAAACCATGGGCTACTTAAAATTATAGATCTTAAATAGTGCCAAAAATTTCTCAGAGAAAATCATAATTTTCAGTAAAAAAATATCAATTTTTACTGTCTCTTATTCCTACTAAATGGAAGTATAATGGTGTCAAATTCTCGATATAGAATTTTTACTGGAAATATACGTTTTGAGGTCCCGTGAGTCCAAAAAGGTGTGTGTGAACAGCATAGCTCAAAAATGAAAAATTGCTGAAGTCCAAACGTGATATTCTGTTTATGTATCACAATTGGATCCGAGTTATCCGTCAAAATTCTTCTACCGGAACACCACTTTCCTGAATTTTTTTTTTCATTTTTTTGCGATTTTTTCGTAAATGGCTCCAACGATTTTCTTTAAACTTGGTATATCAACTACACATACTAACAGCTATAATTTTTATTTGAAACATTTCAAAAGGGAAGATTCATTTAAGCTGCTTTTCAGGGAAGAATGGGGTTATGTTTTTTTATAAAGTGCTATGTAGATAGATAGATACAACATTTATTTACCAAATATATATACAAATTTACACAGATTATTTGGAAGTTCAAATATATAATTATATTACACCCTTGCTATAGCTAACATTAGATATAATACATACATTTACTATATAATACTAGTTGGGGAAAAAAGTTGATTAAAAACCCCGTGACATTTGAAAAATAAAGTTTATAAAGAAAATTGAATTAAATTTTATGAATTAAGTATATGTTTTATTCTTTTATGGCGGTAGGTATGTGAAGAATCGTGATCAGCAATGGATTGGCAGAGAGGGTTAGGGTGCGTCCTGACTCTAGCGAGTAGCTTAGTTTAATAAAGTCACTTATAGTAGAGGTGTCCGTGATGTCATGAAGATGGGAAATACGGGTATAGCGAGGTAAGTTTCTGGCAAAACGAAGGAATTTATTTTGGGTAATTTGGAGTTTGGAGAGGTTAGATTTACAGGTGGAACTCCAGGCTGCACTGGCATATGTTTAGCATTGGACGGACCACGACTTTATAGAGGATCAGTTTATTACCGGTAGACAAGTTTGAATTTCGGGACAGAAGTGGAAAAAGGAGCCTGATTGCTTTTTTACCGGCATTTACTGTCAGTTATGTGTGCTGTAAAGTTAAGTTTGGAGTCGAGTAATATGCCTAAGTATCTGATGCTATTGGACCAAAGTACTGTAATTCCGTTAGCTGTGACGTAACGTGTAATGTACGGTCTGCGTTTAGTAAACATGATGGCTTCAGTCTTGTCATTGTTGATGCGAAGTTTCCACTTTTGGCAGTATTTTGAGATCTTCTTCGGTCCTTCAGTGAGTCTGTTGGCTATTGTATCAGTCCTAAATGAGGTAGTATACAGTGCAAGATCATCAGCGTATAAGGCAAGATTGACATGTTCGGTTTTAGGGATGGAGTTTAGATAGGTAATGAATAATGCAGGACCAAGGATAGAGCCTTGGGGTTAAAGTGGTATGTAAAGTGTATAAAGTACTATGGGATGACTTAGTAAAGTTGAAGTTACTATTACCAAGTTTAAAGAAAATCATTGGTGCCGTTTTTGAGAAAATTGTGAAAAAAAATCTTTCAGTAGAGTTGATTATGGTCGAAATGTCAGAATCACTGGTAATAGATATCTAAACTAAACATAAAATTTTGCGATTTTTCCATTTTAGAGGTATCCTGTGTCATAGAAACTCGCGCAAACACACACACACACGGTGATAGAAAGGGAGCCTGAGAAGTTTTCGAAAATCTGACCTAATTTCTCTTTCAGCATTGAGAAAAAGTAAATAATCTTGTTTTTTTTTTTTGATAAATCATTTGTAACCATAGGCTAGATGAAGCATTTTCACAAGCTTATCGAATTTCTCCAGTATTCAAAACGCTTAAATAAAAACAATTTTGAAAAAAATCGCACGATTGCAAGATTAAGAGAGAAAATAATATAGGCATGCGCATAGCAAATGTGAAAATATATTTTTCTAAACTTCGTCACTATAGAATTTCATTTACTTTTCATTATTGGATTAGGATAAAAACGTATACATGGGAAAATGTATACTTAATTAATAACCTTAACACAGTGGCCGTACCTTTGTGGCAGCAGCTCTATGGGCAGCTGGAGTAAACATCAAGTTTATATGTTTAAAAGTGGCTGGCTGATCACCTTTAAAACTAATTATTTTGTTTTTCAACTGAGCAATTCTGTTAATAACATTAGGTAAATACTGAAATGATGGCATAGTACATGCAAATTACGTCCATCGTTGTTATCTACAGTAATGATCTACGAAATAACAGTAATAACAGTAAAATAATGATACACTTTATTAAATTAATTTTTGCGATAAAAAAAATTATCAGAAAAGGAAGATCATCTTATGTACTTACACTTTAATCGTTTAGAATGAAAAACTAATAAGCTTCTCTAGAAAAAATTAAAGTAAACATTTTAAAACTATAAAAGAAATTTCTGTTCATGTATAATCTATAATGTAATCTTATCTATAATCGTTTTTAAAAGATTACAATTTAAATAAAAGAATAAAGTTAAATTAGACAACACAAAGAATATCAGTAAACTGATTTGTCTGTAAAATAATCCACAAGCAAAGAGAAGATAACAATAAAGAATGTCAGATTAATCCAACAGATTTCCAGCACTTATAAAAAATACATGATAAGAAATGAGTTTTAAAGAGAAATTGTACAATATTATATTTAAGTACAGTATTGCTGTACAGTTTATTACTGTATATTTGCAAGTGACATTTTTTTTTTATCTCCGGAGATAAGGTGCACTGCAGCCTAGAAATGTTTATTATGCTCCTTATTGGGGGCAGGGTGAAGATCCTGCCAACTTAAAGCATTCCTTCCATATCTATTTCACTGTGAACTTTAATCCGGGAAGGTTCTAGGGAAGATATTTCCTTCTCCATGCTGGAATGTTCTTGGATGATAGCGTCGCAGTTTGTCAGAATTTGTTTTTTATACTACCCAATCTTCTCACAGAACCTGCAGGCGCTATCGCTTTCTAGGCTCAACTTCTTCAGATGCTCTTTGACTCTACAATGCCTCGTGAAACCTGTCAGCACATGCTAATGTATTTGTTCAGACTGATGAAAGTTTTAAATCTTTTCTAGTCATAGCTGTACAGCAATGACTTGGCCTACCTCAGTCCTAGGTCTGTTCTCCTGAATGAGCAATGATCTTTTAGCTTCCTCATCATTTCTGAGCTCTTCTTGCAGAAACTGGTCCCAAAAAGGGTTCCGACCCAAGAAAGTGTAACTCTATTATTTCTATCCAGGTTATTAACTTTACCGAGGCATTCATAAACCATTTTCGAATAAGCAACTGAAGAGCTCAGTACTTTAATAGCGATCTGACAGTTCACAATTCTGATACTTCTTCTTGAAGTTGAAATGAACGCAACTTCCAAGTGTGTAACTTTCCGCACAGAAGGTGCTGGAAACTTGGCCATTGATTTCAGGGACTAGTCCTAGGTCCACCAATTCTAACTCCATCCACAATCACCAAAAAGCTTATCTGCTATCAGATAAGAAATGAGCGCTACTAAAGAACGGTAAGTTCTTTAATACCGTACTGAAATTCAAATTCTATTTTCTGCTATTATGGAGAAATTGTTGACGAAGGTATACTTATACAAGTGACACTGTTCTATCACTTATACAAACAACGGTTTAGATTAATTAAATCCTGCCCGATATATATATAAACTTTGGTATATATATATATATTATATGCGCAATATTTCGATATTGTTAAAACGCCACATTACTGATACTTCAATAAACAAACACTTGAAAACTGTTTTCGAAAAATCCCTTGATAAGGTAGATAGAGTGGTTGTTGTTGTTTTTATTCTAGATAAGTTTCTTTATGATCGTCATAAAACAAGTTCAGACCAGTAGTAAATGTGTTTGTACATTAATTCCGCCTAAGTTTGAGCAATATGGCTATGTTGAATTTATAGCACCGTAAATCAAGGAATATCCCAAGACTTTTGCTTTCAAAATTTTGCCTATTACTTTTAACGATGTATTTAATTTCTCATTACCGGGGAAGTATGTATAGTTTCCTTAGTTTATTCCAGCAATGGGCAAATATGCAAAGACACTTAAACAACCTTTCTCCTCTTGGGTCCACATTTTATCGTTCAGAAGTTGCTGTTATATGGGATTTTATGTTTAGAATATTTTTTGCTTAATATTTAGCTTCAACATTTAAATCTTGCAGATTTTTCAGTTTACACTCTTAAATAGATAATGTTTGCTTGATGATAACTAATTAATTATTTATTATTTGATTTGAATATCAGTTTTGAATTCATAGTTTTGAATAGAATCGAGACATTACCGATAACGAAATTATCAATCAATTTGCTGCCGGCCATAAGCTCTTTTATTTCCAGCATATCAATGATCACATTGATATAGAATTTACTCAGTTTACTCTTTCTCCAAGCTTTCAACTTGCATGATTAAAATTGGATTCACTTTATGCAAAATGATTTAAAATAGTTTCCTTATTAATTAATAAAATAAAATCAATTTTGAAATCTAATCAATAAATATTATCTTTATAATACTATCTTTAATCAAAAAAATTAATAAAGATAATTATATTATTTTTTTTTTATTTATTTACAAATTAGTATGGGCCAGCTCACTTAGAACTTTACACATAGGGCTAATTGAAAGAAAAGAACAGAAACAATAAAACAAAGATGAGTCTTCTCAGAGAGCTTGGTAGAGTCTGGGTTTTAATCTTCTGGATGAAGTAGGCTCGCCTATGTGGTAATGTGAAGCTGAGGATAGTGTGTGAAGCGATAGGAAGAAATTGTCTGTAAGTCTAGCCATGTGTGTGTATATATATCTGACACGTCAAGTTCTCTGTGTTTGTGTGTTTCTGACAAACCAGGGAGCGTTTAGTGCAATTCGCAGTACTTGTTTTGGAAAGTCTGCAATCGATTTGCTAGCTGTTATCCAAACTGGACAGGCGTATGTCAGGAGAGGTCTAAGGAGAGTTTTATAGAGTAGTGTGGTGCAGGAGTGTTTGAGTGGTGTGTTTCGGTTAATGAGTGGGTAGAATTGTTTCAGTCGGGTGTGTGCTTGTTGCAGTTTAGTGTTAATGTGTAGTCTCCAGGTGAGTCTTGTATCAAGGATTACGCCCAGATAACGCACACCTTGGTCTTTTTGTTTCCAGGGAATTAAATCGTTATAATTTCACAGAATAGAGAGATTTTGCTTTTCTAATCTAAATAAAAAAAAAAATATGTATTCAGTCTGCCTCTAATATCATTCCTGAGTTTTGAAATTGGATCCTCAAGATTCTACCCCGCAATTAAAACATATTTGATACGATTTCAACCGTCTCTACCATCAAAATGCAATATATTTAATTGCAGTGTTTGCTGAGTATTTTGCTTGAAAGCACACCTTTGAAGTATATAATTGATGATTAAACTATTCACATTTCATCTCGGAATTAGTAATTTTAAAAATTGATAGCGAGATAAACGAAGCAGCAGATAGAAATGTGGAGATTTATATATCATTGTTAATATATTACTATACTTGACTAAAGCAGCCAATTTTCCAAACACCGACCATCCTCGGTCGAATCGTGAAAAAGTATCCATAATACGACATCAAAGGAAACCTCAAGTTAAAACTATAAAGCAACTGTATGGGGAAAAAAAGGATGGGAAGGTTTGAGTACATAATGAGAATGGAAAGAAGAGTCAAAGGAAAAGCAGAAGACTGAGAGCAGTCATGGTGGCCCAACCATCAAGAATGACTTTATTTTCAGGGATACGGTGAGCCATCATAAAATTATATGTACAAGGAAGATGGGAAAGTTTGGAAAAGAGAGTAACTCTATATCGCAAGGAGAGGCCCTAGTTAAGAGTAAGAGAAAAATTATTCCACCGATTGTTATCTTAGAAATAACAAAACCCATTTATAAGCAAGACTAAGGAAAAGCTGAATATATTTTAATTTAGTATTTTGTTTTTTAAAACAAACAAATACCTGGCACGTTTATATTATATTTAGCAATTTATTTGGAACTTCTATTAAATATTTTAAATCATTGCTATAAGATTGTAAATAACACTTTATTTTTTTTGGTTTGTTGACAGGTTTCCACATGGCACCAGGACTGAACCATATCTTCCCGGAGTCGTGCCTACTGATAGTTGTAGGCGTAATTATAGGATTGTCCTTATTTTTATTTTCTTCAGTACGCGTATCTCCTTTAACCCCGGATACATTCTTCCTTTATATGTTGCCGCCTATCATACTTGACGCTGGATATTTCATGCCAAATAGGCTGTTCTTTGATCATCTCGGCACCATATTATGGTTTGCTGTGATTGGCACCATTTTCAACACACTTAGCATCGGTTAGTATGTTCATTTAAAGATTTGTTTATTTAAATTAATATATTTATCAGACTTAGTTTTTTAGGCTTAACAAAAACAATAATTTGTTTTGTTATAATATTAATGTTGAATACATGGGCAGTTTATTATGAAAGTGTTGTGAATCTACTTTCGGATAAAATTGAAAATATAAATAACTTACTTTTTTTTGGTTTGCCTCCACCTAGTAAACCACAGTAGTTTAATCGGGAAATTTAATCGACAAGTCCCACTAAAGAATATTACATTATAAATACAAAAGGTAACGCTAATGTTAATAAAATATTAAATGAATTTTTACAATTTTAAGACAATTTACATTTTTCAAAACACTTTGTAATTTTTAGAACTATTTATAGTTTTAAACTTTAAAGTTTTTCAATTTCCAAGCAAAATGAAAGGGTCGAAGAAAAAAAGAGTTCAATGCTCTTATAGTAATACGGTATTTTGTCACCATTCGGTCTAAGTCTTAACAAAAGATATTATGCAAATCTTTGCTTGTAAATAAATCTGAATTCATCAGCAAGAAGATCATACTTTTTCCATCATTCTTATTTCAATCTTTCCATTGCTAATCTCCTTTATTGAATATTACTTTTATTTTCTTCAGATACTTTAGACATCACTGAAGGTGAATTACCAGACAAGAATTACCAGATGAATATGTTATGTATCTTCTTTAGTCATAGGAAAATTGAAATTTAACTCATGAAAACCGAATGATCTTACAGTTACATAATTATGAAACTGCTATAAGCATATTTATGACCTAGAAAAGCTATATTATGCTCCACCTATTTTTTGCTTTGTTTTAAAACCATTCTTTTCTTGCCAGCATCTTTATATTCAAGGCAACACTGACATGAAAAAATCTGTTGAAATATGGGGGAAATGTCGATTATACCAAAACACTGAGACGGTTTCAATACGACGGTTATCGATTATTATTAAATGCTGCAAGATGTGTATTTCATTCTCATAAAAATTAATCATATAATATATTATAATATATATATATAATTTTTAAATTCATAGAAGCTTAAGTAAACTACATATGTAAACTTCATTTGCATTGTTAAATGTAAACCTAAATTTCAAATCTTTAAAATAAGAAAAATTAGACTTTCACCACTTCTATGATAAAAGATCTCTTGACAATTTAAGTATAAATGGAAAAGTTTATGGCATACAAACATTGCTTTATGTGTCATAGAGTTATTTTTTTCTATATATAGTTATTTTTTTCTATAGTTGTTTACTTTGATCGTTCTGTATTGATTTACAGCAACGCCCATTTCCTATGGAATTTGTTACAGGGTAAGGAAGACAGAACTCTCTGACAGCTGTCGGTCTCAATACAAATTACTCTTATTCAGTAGCATTTACGGACATCAATGTTTGATTTAATCTAACTTTTTAAAGATGATTTTATACACAATAAAATAATGATTTTTGTTTTTTCTGATCTCGTACATTTAGTATGAGTTGCCTGCTATCTGCTTGCACCATCTTTATATATTTATGTATGCAATATGATTCAGAAATTTATAAATAAATATTTTTGAATAATGGGGGAAATTTCTTTCTTTAAAATCTTTGCATTAATAAACGATATTTTTTAGTATTAAACGTTTTCCGAAATTAGGAAAATAATGATTGTTGGCAGTTGATTAACTAATATTAATCTTATTAAATTATTATTTCCTTATTAAATAATATTTCATATTTGTAATTTATTTAGAATGTAACAAGAATTTATGATATGACACATAAAGTTAGGGAATTATTTACTATACTAGAATGGACAGAGAAATTCAATGACTCTTAGCTAAAACATGATCCCTTTGTTTGATGTTAACATGCGTTTACTTTGATCAAGGTACAAACGGTCAATTAGGGGTGAGACTGCTGCCCTCTAAGATTACTTACACGTCATATGATCCTCCCTACACCCACACCCTTCTATAACCTTCAACTAATGATATTAATTTCATATATTATTTATCCTGCACATTACTTAATTGGTCTTGAGTTAATGAAGTGTCATTGTATTTTACATAATAATACATTAAGTAAACAGTTTCCTTAAGTCAATCATGTTTCATGAAATTATTACGCTTTTTATTTTTTATGTCACGCAAAAAGAAATTAAACATGTATAAACTATTAAAAATCTCGAAATTAAATATAAAACAAATAATGAAATATTAGTCAAATTATTGTTAGATAATAATTACTCTTTTTTTTCAGGTGTCTGTTTATGGGGTGTTGGTCAAACAGGTCTATTTGGTTGTGAAACACCTTTATTAGATATGCTACTGTTTTCTGCTCTTATATCAGCCGTAGATCCAGTTGCAGTTTTGGCCGTATTCGAAGAAATACACGTGAATGAAATATTATACATAGTTGTCTTCGGTGAATCTCTGCTCAATGACGCTGTGACTGTAGTACGTTTTTTTTTAAATAGTATTTAATAGGAAACTATTGAAGTAAACTACTTATGATGTCGGATTTTTGGCTGAAACCTTCTTCTTGTTGCTCGATACCTTGAACGGATATCAAGTGCGAACATTCTGCGTTTTTTTTTTTTATTTCACAAATAAATAAATTAAGTAAAAGAAGATTCCACAAAACACTCCAAAGAAGACACAAAATTCCACTCCAAACTAAATTGTCACCATAATCCTCTGATCGAGAATATGTCCACCAGAACACTTCTCAAAATCCTAGTCAGAGGCTGAAGCGGCGGTGGCCACGCGACCATCTTAACCTATGACGCCGACCTCCTAGGGTAGCTGCTGAGTAAGCTTGCCATAGTGGCAAACTAACGGCTTCCATCACTGGATGGTCGTCGTTCATACCTCTCAAGCAACATGTACATATGTATATATGACTATAATATATACATACATACATATGTGTGTACACAAATTGCGCACTCATCACTTTTGCTTATTATACATTGTATAAAGTTGCAAAATAAATTAATAAATTACAAAAAAAATAATAAAGTTGATGGTCATCAACTTTTTCCAAGTACAAATCTCTTTTTTCAATTGATATAATGATTTGTTCAAATTTTCTCATACATATTTAATTGTCCTAATGTGGCATAGTTTATAGTTGTAAGAAATGTACAGTACCAGTGGTAGCCTTTTAAGGGAAAGACTACCCTCACAATTTCCCTTTGACTTCAATTTGCCCTAAAATCAATTCTTTTGGAAAATCTTTCGTACAAACATGTTTTTACATATTATGCAGTATCAATTTTTTTCTTTAAATCGTTGTAGCAACCTTCTGAGAAAATTAAAAAACATTCAACAACTCGGTTTGCCCTCACAGGAATCGAACCCTGAATCTTCGCACGAAAGGCGAGTGCGCTAGCCATTAGACCAATGTGCGAGGGCGTTCTCATCACGCTAAAGGAAATTCACGAACCCTTGAGTTGGTTCTTAAATATAGAATAGAATATTTTTTATTATACCAAAGATACATATCATTATGGCAGGTGTGAGGAATATACAGTATTCGACAATTTAACAGTTAACAAATTAAACTTAACTTCTAAATAAAATGAAAAATACTGCTTCATAAAAAGCACAACTTGGTGCAAAGCCATAGAACAAATTATAGATTTACTTGCTCCTTAAATAAAAGCGCTCTATTAACAATTATATAAATACAACTAATTTTCTCCAAATTTAAGGTATAGAACAAACATTCCATCGCTACCTTCACGTTTACATAGGAAGATGGCAGAAATGTGGAAAGGTATTTCATTCTTAGAAGGCTAAATTTTTTACAATGAAACAAGAAGTGATAAGTATTATCAGATTCCTTTAGCGGGCATAAGGAGCATTGCTTGTTGGGCCAAAAATTGTAAACGTATACGGTTTAAAAAATTGACGGACATTTTTTATTAAATAGTTTTAATTGGGAAATAACTCTGAATTTATTGATGTGACATGAATAATGAAGATATTCTTCAGCAATCTTCAGACTGCTACACACACGATAGTGTCTATTGAAGGAAGAATTCAATACTGAGTCAATGTCTCTACTAACCAATCTCATTTCGAATGTCTCTGGAGCTCATTTCTATGATATAAGAATTGAGAGACATCATGGTTATGCAACAAATGATCCCCAACACATTAGAAATCAGATTTCAACTGACAAAACCAGATAAAAAACATTATTTACTATTTTTGTAATGTATAATAAATAATGGTATTTCATATTAGAGTACGTTCAAATAAGAACATACTTTTCAACATAGTGCCCAGCAACATTTATACACTTGTCCCATCGTTCTTCTAATTTGTGTATGCATCTGGCATAAAATTCTTTGGGTTGCTCTCGTAGGCACTTTTGCACCGGATTTTTAACTTCTTCATTGGATTGAAAATGTTTCCCACGTAGAGCCTCTTTAAGGGGTCCAAACAAATGGAAGTCCGATAGGTCAGGTCGCGGCTGTAGGGGGATGTGGAAGGATCTCCCACCCCACTTTTTGAAGTGTTTCTTGAGTTAACTGTGCCGTGTGTGGGCGCGCGTTATCATGAAGCAAAATCACGCCTTTGGTCAAGAGTCCTCAACGTTTCGTTCGAATGGCAGGCCTAGTTTGTTTGTGAGCATATCACTGAAATGCTGGCTGTTGATGGTTCGTTTATCTTCTAGATAGTCACAATAAATAGGCCCCTGCGAATCCCAGAATACTGTAAGCTGACTTTACCTGCACACGGCTGGGTCTTAAATTTCTTTCGAGTGAGAGAATTCGTATGCTTCCACTCAAGGCTTTGACGCTTAGTCTCCAGCGCAAAATGGTGTATCCATGTTTCATCACACGTTACAATTCTACTGAAAAATTCTTTTTCAATTAAACATCGTTCTTTCAACTGTTGACTGATTTGAAACCTGTGTGGGCGTCCGTAAGTTGTCTTGGAACCCATATCGCACAGGTTTTCTTGTACTAAAGCGCGTTCTGAATAATGTTATGGACAGTTCAAGAGTCGTGTGCACTTCTTCAGCTATCAGTTCAACAGTGATACGCCTGTTTCCTGAATTTACGCGTTAATGCGAGATTCGAGGGAGGAATTGCTAACTTCAACCGGTCGTCAACTTCGTTGCTCGTCACAGACACGGCCACTTTTAAACTCTTCTACCCATTTGTAAACTTTCGAACGGTTCAAACAATTATTCCCGTACACTTTCAACATCTTTCGTGGATTTCACTACCTTTGATACCCTCTGATCTAAAAATCTAATCACAGAGCATTGTTCTTCCGAGGTGCAATGCTCGAGCGGACTCGCCATTGTTAACTGAATACATTTGAGCTTATGCTTACCAAATACACTCGAACAGCTGATGAGAAACTAAGTACAAGGATGTCAACTTGACGTACTGAAACTACTGTATTGATTAAACAAACCGTTCTGAGCTACAGCGATTTGTCTCGTTACTTATTGAATGACCATCGTAGTATTGGAGAAATATGAAAACATTTTAGTTTAGTAGAAAACGCAATGTTAGCTTTATAACTGTCCAAAGTTATCAGCATTATTCCATAAAAAGCTTAAATAAATTGTCTGCTTTCAGGTTCTATATCATATGTTTGAAGCATATACAGAAATGGGCCCAGCCAACGTTCTATATACAGATCTAATATCTGGAATACTTTCATTCTTTGTGGTGGGCATTGGTGGTACTTTCATTGGCGTGATGTGGGGTTTCTTGACTGGCCTAGTGACTCGTTTCACAGATCAAGTCAGAGTGATTGAACCTATTTTCATTTTTATAATGGCCTATCTAGCTTATTTAAATGCAGAAATTTTTCACATGTCCGGCATACTTGCGTAAGTATCTCTTTAAAAATTAATTAAAGTTGTTATTTTGAATAAGATCTAGTTATTTGTTAAACTATAGAATAATCGGTATAAAAATTACTTTACCGATAAACAGATTTCATTGCAGATTTGCTAAAAATGCAGATTTATCAGTTTAATAATGGAAGAAATTAATTAATTAGTTAATTTCTGAGACTGAATTTGTAAAAATTAAAATTATTTAAAAAAAAAGAGTCAGTTCTTCCGTAACATGAAATGTTATAAGTAAATATTTACAATTATTTGTATAATAAATATTTCGTCCTTGCATATAGGCAAAATACAAATGAATAACAGTTAATTATTTACTTTGTTTAACGGTTAACGTATACATAAAACATAAATAAAAAGATCTTATTCATTAGCTACATCATTCGAAAAGAAGAAGATAATATTGAAAATCTGATCTCAATTACCACGTGTCCCACGTGGCACTTAACTGGTAAATCAATATGCACTGTAATATATAGTGTTGGTCTGTGTAAACACGCCCAGGATAGTTTGACGATCAATGGAATAGACGGCGGTCTGTTCTTGCAAATAAAAGTTATTAAATTATAGTAAAATCTCTTTCTAATGACTATATAAAGAGATCACTTCTTTGTTTTAATATATTACACTATAAAATATAAATGTAGTTTATTATATGTATTACTAATGTAATTATAGTTATCCTTTATGTGTTGGTAGGTAGATGAGTATTTATTTCAAAACTTTCACAGAATTCTAAATAAAATTGCATTTAGAAAAAGTAGATAGCGCGGAATTTACTAAATGCTAGTAAAAAAAAAATTAATGGCATTAAACAGATCGGCCATTAACTGGTCATTTATTCATTAATAATAACCAATAAAGTTTTTACTAGTACATTAATTTTCTTAGGAAGTAGAAATGTAACAAGTAACTTATATGTAGCTTTGATACTTCTGCAATTGAAACTTTTTATAGTACTTTGTGCAATTAAGTCGATGATCTAATAAGCAAATTAACAATTTTATTGAGAAACTTAACTCATTTAACGTATTTAACGATTCTAGTAAAATAATTAATATTAGTAGTGTTATAAATTACAAAACTAGTATGCTTTCAAAAACAATGTTTACTTTCTTTAATAAACTTACTTTCAAAAAATTTAGGTATAAAATATTTACAAATTAAATGTAAACTGTTGAAGTTAAGATGAAACCTTTCAAGAGATAATAATGGATGATTAATCAGATTTCTTTTTTCTTTTTTTTTTTACAGTATTACTTTTTGTGGAATTACAATGAAGAATTATGTAGAAGCAAACATATCACATAAATCACACACCACTGTTAAGTACGCCATGAAAATGTTGAGCAGTTCCTCGGAGACAATCATATTCATGTTTTTAGGTGTGGCTACAGTCAGCGATAGACATGATTGGAACACTTGGTTTGTCATTCTTACTATAGTCTTCTGTTCGGTCTTCAGAGCTTTAGGTAATTTTTTTGAAAAGGTTTTTAAATCTTTATGTTGCTAATGATTCGTATTTTTATTTGGTGCTTATGATGGATTTTAATACCATTGACATAAAAAAAATATGAGAGTTCTAATTTAAAACACGTAGATCTTCAGTTTGAAACCGCGTCAGTGATTTGCTGTAAACCGACGTTTCGTCCATATTGATTTCTTCAGGGTATTGTTGCCTCTAATATTGGAACAACATCGGTATTGTTCAACATTCAGTGCTGTTTCAACACTTTAGAGGCGACACTGCCCTGAAAAACCTATTGTAATATGGACGAAATGTCGATTTATAACAAACCATTGACGCAGTCTCAACCGAAGACCTCAGTTTTACATGACAATGCCGCGGAAGTCTGAAAGTTTAAGTTAACAATTTAATAGGCGTTACTTTAATTATGATAATATAATGTTAATGATTTTTTTATTCAGGTGTGATTCTTTTGACCGCAGTAGTCAATGAATTCCGTCTGTATAAGTTAACCAAAGTAGACAAGTTTGTAATGTCTTATGGAGGCCTTCGAGGAGCTGTCGCATTTGCTCTTGTACTTTTAATAGATCCTAAACATGTGAAACTGCAACCCATGTTTGTCACTACAACTATTGCTGTTATTTATTTTACAGTGTTCTTCCAGGTAATGAAATAAATTTCATTAAGATATAAATAATGATGAAGTATTGTAGCCTTCTTATAAAAGATATTTTCTTGTATTAACATTAGGAGTGGGGAAAAAAAATTAATATAGTCAAACCTTCAGCATGGCTGTTGAAACAAGCTTGTTTCAAAATTAGCGCCACATTCCAACATTTTAAATGAATACATTTACCAGTTAAAAGTATTATTTACTTTTAACGGGATCCTTTTATTAATGTAGAATAATAATATTGAAAGATTAGGCATCAGATTAAGATTTAAATCTCAGTATTTTTTTAAATCCTCAATTACATTGATGCTAATCATCTCTATACAGGCTGGAATTTTCGACAAAATGAAATTACCCCTTAAAAACCTTTCATGCTTAATTGATCTAACCTTATTCGAGAAGTATTTTATTGACTGGAGACCAATGAAGTTATGAATCAATTTAGTGAGGATCGGTCAAGAAAAAAACTTTTAACTATGCCAACGTTTCGATAGTAAATAGTAAAATAGTATTCAAAATAGAAATTCAAAATTTGATAGTAAAATATTTTTAAAGTTTGTAATTCCATTAAAATATTTTTTCTATATCTTTTTTCTATTTCTCTATCTATAAGATTGTCTATATATTAAAGCCTTGATAAAGACAGGAAACTCTGTCGAAACGTTGGCATAATTGGATGCTTTTTTTGGGTAGATCCTCATTAAATTTAATTATAAGATCTTATCTTATAATTGCAATTTTTAATTGCCTACTTAGCTAGCATGGTTACTGCTACCTTTTTTATTACTTTTTTTTGTCAGTTTTGAGAAAAGCAAATCAGAATTAATAAAAATCTGTTATTTCTAGGGCATCACAATCAAGCCTTTAGTCAAAATATTAAATGTAAAAACAGGAGAAAAGAGAAAACCAACAATGAATGAAAGGATACACGAAAAGGTTGGTATTCAATAGATAAACTGAATTAACTAGAAACGAGCTAGTTATTTTATTTTTTCTTGGAAAAATAAATTAATTTCAATAATATTAAGCTTTATTGCACAATTAATCATTCTATTTGTTAAGATGATGGATCACACAATGACTGGAATAGAAGACATTCTTGGGCATCACGGAAACCATCATTTAAGAGATAAGTAAGTTCAATAATTAAATATTTGATAGATTTTATTCAATGTTTTTCTTTAATCTTCGTTTTTAGAGCAAATCTGATACATATTTTAACTTAAATAGTTGTTAGTATAACTTAAATATTTGTTAGTATTAAATAATTTCTTCGGTTTAGGTTCAAACGCTTTGACAATCGTTTCATCCGGCCATTTCTCCTTCGAGATCATCAAGGTGCTGAGCCGAAAATTCTGGAAACATATTCTAAACTTGCAATGAGAGATGCTATAGATTATATGCGAAGAAATGCTTCAACAATTGGAAACATATCTGGCACTGAATCAATGTCGGCCATCTTCAGGAATTATACAGCTGGCAATCTAAATGGAAGGTATATTTTCCATTTTTTAAAATCTCTTTAGGAGAGAATGATTGAAATCAATCAGATTTTTTTTTTAAAGATAAATGGCAACTTTAAATAGACTGTCTATTCTTTTTTTGTACTGTCTATTAAGGGAAAGTACTATATTCTTGATATTTTTTTTACTTTTTATTCTTATATGTCTTCAGCTTTATTTATTTATTTTATTTGAAAAAACAATATTCGAAATTTGAATCAATTTTGAAAAAAAGAAATTACAAACCATCAACATACTTAATGTTTTGATTATTAACAAAGTAATAATTAGTTAAAAAGAATTTAAAGAGGATTTAACTTATATTAAATATTTTGATAATGAACAACTGTACTTTTATATAAAAAATCAACAATATGAGTAACCTATGTTTATTATACGATGTAAATGCAAACTCGATTGGACATGTTATAGTTTTAGATCTCAAGGTAGAGACTCGGACAGGAGTGCTAGTATGAGGTACCTATCCCCTTTTATATAAATTTATATATTTTGATCTTGGTCTAGAAAAAAGAAGGTTACAGATAAAAAAAGTAATATATAAAATAAAGGATGTCTCTTTGTATCTTTAATTTGTTAATAGTACAATAAATACAAATATAAAATTTTTTCATAATTACTATTATTGTTAACAAATTATTTTCTGTGATTTTTTTTTACAATGTATATTTGATTGATATTATATATATATATATAATGTAGCTTTGCACTTCGCTATTATTGTTATTAATTTATCAGAGTCTGTTTACAAAACTTTCCAATTGATAATTTTATTTTTCTAATTAGATTTCTTTTTATATTTAAGTGCTTGTTTTTATCTCTTACTTTTATCTCTTGTTATTAAACTTCTTTCAACTTATATTTATTCTAAGAAGGCAGGGTTTCCCAAATTATGGCTATAGTGAAACTCTAAAGAAAGCATATTGTTTGCGCTATCCTTACAATGCAGTCTATAAAATAACAACAAAAAGCTATAGTAAAAATAATTATTAATGCCCTGTAAATTAAAACTTTCAGTTCATTTTAATGATCTACAGAGTTTTTGAGTCTGATGTGATGAACCTTAACTTATGGCGTCATTTATTTTCTGCATTATGCCTCTTCTGTCCATATAGTTTATATGTAATCCATTTTTTATTTAATTTTTTTTTTTTTATTTGGCGAGCCTTTAAGTTAAATTTGATGCCAAAATCTTTTATTTTTTAAGGATTGGTGTACGCGAAGTATTCGGGTTTGAGTCCAAACTATGCTGTTCTTAGATTTTTATCCTAGGAGTCTCTACAGTTCACTGTCCGGTGATGGCGACACAGATCTGCGCTTGAACACTATCTGAGGCCGGGTGCACTTAGAATGAGTGCAATGACTCAGAAATTGAGCACCTTAAATATATTACATTAATTAATAAATGATACACAAATGCTGTAATTAGTAAATATTATTGTAAACAATGATATATATATATATATATATAAAATACTGGTTGCATATATATATATTAAAGTTTTAATACCTGCATAAATAGTGAGAACTCTTTTTGCAGAGCTAAGTAAATAACAAAAAATTCAATTCTTAAACAGCAATTTCTAATATTTCTCTTAAGTCAACCGTTTCTTTAAATCTGGCTTTTCTATAATTTCTATAACTGAACATTTAAACTAAAATTCTATTAGTTGCTTCTACTCTTAAGAACAAGGCTTTTTCCTTTTCAAGATATATCAAGCTTATTTCCAAGATGTATCAAGAAATGGATCTCTTATTCAAAGAAAATTCTAACCAATAGAATTCTAAACCTGTTTGGTCTCTCAACTAAATAGATATAGAATGTTAGAAGCTTTTACATTTGCATGCAGAGAAAGCTGGTTAGTGAGAAGAAATTCATGATATATTCAGAATTTTTTTTTTTTCAAGAAATAAAATTCATAAAGTTTATATATCTTGCCGGATGGAAGACGTGGCAACTTCATGTTAAATGTCTGCAGATTCAAGAAATGAATAACAGCCAAGAAAATTATAAAACAAAAATTGCATTTGTATTAAAAAAGAAAATAAAAACAAGTGAATTTTGATAAGTAATGAGATTTGTGAAAGAATTTCATTTGTGGAGCTTTAATTAGAGATGCGTGGTGCTTTCTTTGGGAAACCCTGCGCTGACGTTAGACAAATCATAGCTCCTGTTCCAGAAACATCATCATCACTGGCAACTCACAGACTTCTGGCAGCTCACTGCTACTGTTGTTTCAGTATTACTGTAGGATTGACTTGATCCCGCTTAATCACCATATCATCAACACATATTACATGTCACTTTTTTTTTAATTTCAATTTAATTGTAGACAGAAATTGTATTCAAGTAAATATAACAGTAAATTGGAATTGATTAGAACAATATTACTAAGCATCCAAAAATTTTTTAGCAAGTGTAATATGAATGTCTAAAAAAAAGAAAATCTTACACATTAGATAAGATAATTTGACATTTTTGTTTGTATGCAAAGTAACTAGCGATAATTAGAACTCGGTAACTTTCGTTTTATCATGACCAAGATCTCCCTTAGGCAGAAACTTTATTGATAGGCATGTGTTTGTATTAATTTTAGTTTGTTAATTAGGAGGCACTGCACTTTTTTGAGTTTTAATATTGTTTGGTTTTATTGCATTTCTGCTTAATCTGTGGAAAACAAAACACAAAAACCAGTGCTTTAGTTTTTTGAACAAAAATTGTGTCCTAAAGTGGCAAATTTCTTTTTTCTAGTTATTCGCAATTGGATTCAAGCACATGGAATATTGATTTACAAGAATTGGAATATAATCCTTCCAAAAAAGACCTAACTGATGCAAAGATTCATCATTTACTTGCTGAAGAATTAGTTCAGCCATATCGCCGGGTATGTTAAAGTAAAAAAAATATATTATACATTAAAAGGATAGCATAGTTAATAAGGTGTAATAATAGATTGTTATAAATATTCTCAAAATTGTTTACTCATCTCTCTCAATTGTTTTTCTAACAGACTAGAATCTCTAATTAGTTTCTGATTTAATTTGTTTTATTTAATGCAGATTATTGAAGCAATTGTATGTATGAATTGTAAATTTTACTTATTACCAGCATCGCCGACTGAGTTATTCTCGACACGCAGTAGATGATAGAGACCTCTCCACTCAGGTAAATTATAGAATGCACATGAATATTAGAAGATTGGTTGGTGAAAGGAGACATCATCATAAGCGAAGCAAAAGAGTAAAGGTTTGTAATCGATTTTTTTTTCTTTCCTGGGAAATAAACTTATTTTTTGAGGAATGCAATATAAGTATATTACAACTGCAAGTCGATATATATATATAAGTAGATATATTCCTTCGAGTTAAATATCTTACATTTTTTAAGAGGAATTTTTTTTGTATTGTAATATTTTGTATTTTATCAAATACTGAACATTATTTAAGCTAAGATATTATTGTAAGTAGAGTGATTTGAATGTATTAATCTGAACTTAGGATGGGAAAAACCATGTGAGCTTTCCTGGAATACAGAATGGTTCTGCGAAACAATTCACCCATGGTACGTAAAAATTTAGGTTCTATTTTATATATTATTTGTTTTGATTATAAATTATTATTAAAGTTTTTATAATCTTTGATCCTATGTAGATTATTATGAAGAAGTGCTACAAGAGAGTGAAAAGGACGGAGGTAAGGACGGGAAGGACGATTGGGAGAATGGCATTACCTTCACAGCACAACCTTCCCGTAAGTTAACGGTTATAAAAATAATTAAAAAAAGCTTGTATATTTTTAAATTTATAATTCTATAATTATCTCTTTTGATTGAAGAACAATCCTTTAAGGGATAACATAAGTTGTTAGGTCAGTTTTCAAATTCCTAATTAAAACAGAAATAAATGTCTAATAAATAAGTAAATCTAATAACGGGCAGTGGAAGCTGTGTGGGGGCCAGGGATGTAAAAAATAAATGAAGTCTTTAGAATGTGTCACACATGTAAAAAAAAAAGAACCTATCACTACCTACACGTTAGGGCTTAAAAATATGTATAAATTTAAAAGAGAAAAAAATGCTTTTCACATTTTTCCCAGTGCATGTTTTTGTGTGGTTTCTCTCTCTTTCTTCTCTCGACTACATTTTCTTTCTTTTTTTCCTATAATTTTTTTTAATGAAATATTTCAAGGTTGAAATCTGACAGAGCAAGATCAAATGGATTGCAGGTCCCATTTGGTATTAATTATTGTTTTAATTTTTATTGTTTATTGTTTTTTAAACTTTTATACTTGGCCTGGAGAATGTTGACATTTTCAGCATATGAAATTTAATATTTTTAAATATTATTGACATTTGTTATATTACTTACTGTTTAATATCGATAATGTATCACTTTCTTTGCATTTTTTAACACTGCCTCTCACCTTCTGCTATTCCTTTATATCAACAGTATAAAAGTAACTTTATATTGTAATATTATATAAAGTTTGTCAGTGGTTGAGTGTGGCACAAGGTACATTGCAATCGCCAATTGATGATTTTCTTCCTTTTCGTTGATTCTAGGTTTTCGGAAAATTGATTTTGTGTCTTATGAAACTTTAATTAAATAATTCAATTAACAATATAGCTTTCCTACAGTAGGTAAAGAGGGTATCATTCAACTTATTGTTATAAGACTCTTAAAAATGTGATTAATAGAATGATAAATAAGAGTTCCTCCTAAAACTGTTCGAGCCATAGAACACGGGATTCCAACTTTTCGCCTATGAGACGATCATCTGATTATTTCTTTTAGTACCAGATTCTATTCAAGTGAATAATAAAGTAAAGTTTTTTTTCTCTCCTCACTTACAATTCTAAGGCAGTACCCCTGGGTGAGGATCTTTATGGACCAAATCTATTTCTCCTTAGTGTTTCTCGGTCTTCTCATGCAGCCTGAATTATAAGAATATTGATTGACGTAAGCTCAGTCAGTGCTGAAGATGAGTGATATACTTATGTATCGCCACCGTAGCAGAAGATGTCAGGAAGGTAGCACTAACGTCTATTTGAATTATAGACAAGTATCTCGCTGATATTACAGTTCCCACGAAATCAAGATTGTTATCATAACCCATAGTTACTATAGCCCAAACTCAAAGCAGCACATATCATCTTGTATTTTATGGAACTAGAAAGTCTTGCTTTAAGAGCTTTTGTAACCCATATGTAGGATTTTAGCAGATAATTTGAGACAACCTCTCTGAGGGTGACTGGGATAATAAACAGAGGTAACTTATCCGTCCAGCATTCGAAACACCTTGTTTCTCTAGATAAATTGAGCAGAGAATCCACTATCCAAGCGAGTTCCAGCACCTATGAAACTAAGGAAGATGCCCATGAGTTGTGATGTACAAGTCACGATGCTTTAATAATATTTCATGGAGTGTGCTGTTCCTTAAGGACCAATTTAGATCAGAGCCTAGCCGAATGCTAGGGTTTCCGCCTCGGCATCTGAAACCAGCTTGGACGTACTGGGCCATTTAAATGCGATATTGTTCGTACCTAAAAGCATCATAGTGCAACCTAAGAACTAAGGTATATCTACCTGTAAAGTCTATAAAATTGCGATTTTGTTTTCCTTTTTTTCAGTCACTGAACTTGCAAAGACTAAGGCCCGCTCTTAGTTATTAACTTTTCCAGAATGATCTCAAATTAAAAAGTTATTTTAAAAATATTGAATAATTTTTTTTTATCTGTTGTTAATACATCAAGATTTTACTAACCACATAGTAAACAAAGGTTTCCTGAAACCATTCAGTTAAAAATTTTCTGAGATATCTGTCGCACCTGGTGCCACATTCATTTGCTTTTTAACTTCCTTTGATTCAAGATAAGAAATAGAAAGAGAGAGAGACAGTTGCCGTGTTGCATCGCCAGAAACTGCTCCCTCGTGTTCCCCTTGTGTGTGTGTTCGTATTTTTGTAGCGGGTCGCCAGCGTCAAAACAGGGATGATGGCAATGGTGATGATGATGATGATGACGACGATGATGATGATGATGATGATGAAGTCAGTGAAGTCGAAGATGGTGAAGGTGATCACAGCTTGACAGGAGAAGCTAGAAAAGGTGCCACAGCGAAATCGAGTGAATCCAAGACAAGTCTAATAGCTCAACTAGCTTCACTACCTGGATTCAATCCTCGCAGAGCACGTCTGGTGAAACAATTCTCCCGAGGAGGTCCTTCAACAGGAGGCGAACGACCTTCCAGTGTTGAATATGTCGACGTGCCAACTGTGGCAGAGACTTCGCTTCCTTGGAGGCGTTGCGATGGTAACCCTGACCAGCTCCTCCTGTTCCCCTCGAGTCCCAAATTTGCACCATCCATCATCTTTTGCTGTTCCTCTCCTGTAAGGCTAGTCTTGTCTTTTACTTGAAAAATTAAATCTGTGCTTATTGTGTACCTTGTGTAGCGTTGTATACTTACAAATATTTGGGAATGATGAATCGGATAAGAGCCAGAAATCATTCAAATCTGAATTCATTTTATAACCTGAGAATTGATTTAACCTTTTGATAACTGCTGTTTACTTCTTTTGTTGTTAACAATTTAATATTTTATATTTTTCCTATTTTTTTTCTCAACAGTTTAGACGTCTGTTATTCAGTTCAATCCTAAAGTAGCAGACTTAAGTTTCTAAATTATTTGAAAAAAAAAATGCATATGAATGAAACTTGATATAGAATAATAATGTTGGCAATATCTGCTCAAGATCTGACAAGACTTGCCTTCTGAACATCCAGGAAAGCAACCAAACAATACTCTCTGGCTCACTTACACATGCACACGCGCATGGCTCTCTCATATTTAATTTTTTCACAATTATTTCAACACTGTACGTTCCTGCGCTGCTGTTCTTTGATTGATTGCATACATGTATACATACATGTTTAATTCAACGCAGTTCTACCAGATCGCTCCATTTCTTGTATAATTCTTTCACATTTTAGAAAGTTAAATTATGGAGACCTGTCACTTGTTTGGAAACCAAAAGAACTTTACAGGTTTCTTATAAGAAGATCTTTCTTACAGATCGTTGTAGAAAAAACAAAGTTAAATTTCAAATATAACAATACCATGAAATGAGCAAAAACCGATTCTTAAAAATATACACGTTTCAATTATTTTTTTTCTTCCTAGGAGCCTCTACAGTTCACTGTCCGGTGATGGACAGTGTTGTCTGTAACGGGAGAACACTGTCCGGAGGCCGGTAGTGCACTGAAGGGGGCACTGAAATAACCATAGATGCTGCCTTAAATGTAAAAAAAAGAAAAAAGAAAAAGAAATTATTTCTTTAAGTAGTTTAATAGCGGTTTAATTATTTTCTGGTTTGTTTAATCAAATGTTAAATTGAATTAAAATCATACTCTATTGAAATATTATGTTTTAACTTCCTGAATTAATACTTCTCTTCTATCTCCTTAGTGAATAAAATTTGTTTAATTATTTTACACATTTTCCTATTTAGAAATGGGGCGATATCCGAATGATTCTTTATAGTAAAAGACTTGTGATATGTGTTGCTTTGTAAATAGTTTTATTTAAAGCATTTTGCTAAGTGTTTTTTAGGGGAAGAAATGGGTAAGTAGCTTGGTACATAAAAAACAGACAGTTAAAAGTGAACACTCACAAGCATTCAGTCCTTCAAAAAAATTTTAAAAATTAATAAATACACATTCTACAAATGTGGGTGCATTAAAGAATTTATGCTTTGGGAATTTTTACTAATAATACTTACGGTGAAGGGGGATTTAAAAAATGTTTGTGTGTGCAAAGCTAAATTAAGCATGGCTTGTGTCTTAACTGTACATAAGCAAACAGAGAAAACATATTATAAAAAAAGCAATGGAGTTTGGACAAATTCATTGTTAACTTTTCATTGTACATATAACTCTTTTTTGTAGGAACTATTCTGTAATTGCTTTGTATGTATTTTTCGGTCTTTCAATAGCGATGCATGCCAAAATGAAAAAGCAGCTGTCTCGGAACACTATTGGGCGTTGGTGCTGGAAGTCAAGTAAGTCCTCATACACGCAAAAGATTCCTCATTTTAGGTTTTCCATGCAATAAAGCCTTTCCTGATTTTATTTCATTTCTTTTAATTAATTTTTACAATTTTTTTTATTTGGAAACCCTGGTGTAGGTAAGGATGTAGTAGCAATTTTGCTAGTTTTTCTTTGTTTTGCTCTAGAACACCGCTCTTGGCTATTTCTTCTTTTAATTTTTTTTTCAAACCACTTAATTGAATTGCAAGGGTTATTAGTTGACGGTGTTTTGTAAGAAGAATTATACTTTTTGTAGATGATTATGGACAGCAACCACAGAATCAAGGAAAGAAAATGTCCAGAGATTCAAATGGTAAGTAATCCTTTATATAAAGATTTATTTTGTCAATTTTCAATTTTTTTTTGTTTGTTTGTTTTTAATTACTAAGAAAACATGTTTTATTTCTTTTATTTGTTTTGTTCTCTTATTATGAATTATTAGGGTGTACTATTTTGTTTTATATACCATAGTTAAGAATTTAGAGCACAACAATCAAGAATTTGCTGTCTTTTCTTTTTTTAAATTTCATTGATGTATGGTTGAATCATTGTTTTAAAAAAAGAGTACAAGGATCATATTTTGTTATTGAATTATTATCATATTGTTTTTATTTAAATTCTTTTTGATATATTAACTACAACGTAAATTTAACCACGAGTTGGCGTACAAAATATTGGGAAAAAATACTGTAGTAGAAAACGAACACTTCTGAAACAACTATATTATTAACAGGACTTAAATGAAAATAATTAATTATAGATAATTTATGTAATAACTGATGTGGTTTTCTCCCCAATTATTAGTTAAATTGCATTTACCAGAAATATTCTTTCACAATGATTTTTTTTCTTTTCTAAATTCGTAACTTTAAAGAACTGAGAGGAAATTTAAGACAATATGATAATTCAGTCAATATTTTTCAGTTTCCCTTAAATCCTAACAAAGTTTATTTATTTATTAAGAAATAATATTGTCTTAATAAATAAAAAAAAAATTAACTTTTTGTATATATAATTTCTGCGAAAGGAATGACCGTTGGTCAACTTAGAGAAAATGCAAGTTTCATTTTTTAATGAATACAAATAAAAATTTTTTGCTAGCAGTCTTTCTTCACAAGTAGCTAGAATAGTTACACCATAATTGATATTTTCAAGATCGTTTTTAAGGATAAATTTCCGGCATGATTTTTGTTTTTGTTTTAATTACCAATTAGTTCAGCATGTTCTCAGATGATTAAAAATTATTATGGATATTAATTACATTCAAAATGGTAAGTGGGCACAATGAACTGTGTGGAAAGTGAAAATCAAACTAAACTTTTAAATTAACAAAGAACTTTATAAACTTACACAATTTCCTGTGATAAGAATTAATTACATATGTTTATTGGTGTAATTGTTTATTTAATTTGGTATAACATGTTCTCGAGAAAACACATTATATACACTAAAAATGCCCTTTCTAAATATTAAATAAAAAAAGACTGCATCAAATGGATAAAATAATCAGGGATAATTTTAAATAATAGTTAAGTCAGCATTCAGGTTTATAACTTTTTTATACAAACATATATTTTATTAACAATGAATTTTTATAGTACATATAATCTCTAAAGAGACTTTTGATACATGTATGGAACTTGGCAGCAAAAGACTATTTGCTTAAAATATAAACTGAGATTACAGTGTAGTGAAAAAAATTATTAATGAACACTTTTAGGCAAAATGGTACACCTTCACCAGTTATAATTTTTTAAATGTTAATTTGTGTTTATTTGTTTTATAGCATACAATTTATTGCACGAATTAGTTGATGTTTATTTTTATTTCATAACAGATCCAAATAAAATTGTTGATCAATTATGTTTTTGATGGTGAAGGGTGTAATTCAAATTTGCAAAACTAATCACCCTACCGTTTCTGCGCAACAAAATATGTTTTTAGATTGCTTAAGTTTGTTTTTACTTTTGTATTTTAGTTTTGTGCTGTAGAGTGCAGGAATATAGACTTTTGCTTGCCTAAGAGTTTCTATTCATTTAATACTGTTCAGATGTAACATTTATTGAACTTATATGAAATTGACTAAAATATCTGCAGTTTTTTCTGACATTCGTGCAATTTCTTGGAATTGCGATATAAATAGTTATTTTTCAAATTATACTTTTAATCCTCATTAAATTAAATATTACGTTTAATTTTTCGACTTTGTATGGCAGTTCAAAATATGGAAAAATGAAGTATTTCTTTAAACGGCGATTTCCGTTGTAAAACAGACGTGTTAATATATTTTTAATATTTAAACCAATAGAAGAACTATTCAGTTGAATCCAAAAACTAGTGGATGTATAGAAAATAATGACTTTATCAACAATCATATAAATTTCTCTAATTTGTATCTATTACACCCTTACATCCCATTCACGTCTAAATTAGACTAGTTACCTTTAACTTCATAAATGGCATTTTTGTCTACAAAAATACTCTTAAGCAGAGTATTTAACAAAAATTATACCTACATTATTTCAGTATTACCCGGTTACTTATTATCGGATCCTTGACATCATCGGTTTCATTTTCATTAGTCAAAGATTTATTGATTGGAAAATATCTGAACTGTACCTCTTGTTAAAATAAAGATAATCCAGTCGTCCAGTGAATATTTTATATTGTTTTATAGCCAGTGACGATACGAGAGTAACCACACCCACAGCTCTTGAGACCATGTTACCATGGAAGAGAGATGATGAAGGTGAATTGAATACCGGTCCCGTTAAACAAAGTGAATTTCCACCTTGGTGTTCAAACAAAGAATATCTTGCCTACAATTCTCCATCAGCCACTTTCTTAGGTAAGTTAATCCTTTTTCTTTAAAATTCTACGAACATAAACCGGAAAGAGATCAGTTACAGTTGCTTCCGAAGTTTGTGATCAGTTTTTTTGATAGCCAGAAAACGTGGGAATTTTTTTTTCTTTCCTTCTTGAGAAGTCGATATCTAAGACTTTCAAAGCATTTATTTTGTTTGTGTATGTATACTTATACAATATTAAAGTGGATATATTTCGCCAGAAACTTTTAATTCTAATGTTTTTGTATATTTCTAATAAAAATATGGGTTTGATTCGTCATTATCAAGTGGTAAGTTAGTCTTCGCTCTTTCTTAAATAATTATTATTGAAGTTGATCATTTTAAATTTTTTGTTCAGTTTTTATGAATTTATATATTTTTTAAAACAATGCTTAAATTTACTTAAAAATACAAAAATGTGTTAATTTTTAAAGGTTGTATCATATGCTAAATCCTACAATTAAGTTCTTTCCCTGATTTGTGTATAATTTCTTCCTATTTTCCCTATGTTTTTATTTATTCATCTATCTTTTAGTAACATTGAAACACTTCTAGAACATAGGCAAAAAATAAAATAAGAATAATTCTTTATGCTTAAGGTTTAAACCTAAATATATTAATACCTCACTTTACCAATAAAGTTGTGTTTTAGTATACTCTTCCTCCGTTTCTGTCGCTAGTAAATTTATATAAAATATCTCACATTAGTTACAGTATTTTTGATAGCTTTTGTAAAATTGCCTTCGGTAATTATTATTATTCTTATGTAAACAAATAAGATGTATAAAATTTTATTAATTCTTTTCCTGTCACTGTAGCAAAGCATATTTAAACGAACTAACTTGATTTCATTTTAAAAAAACTTAACATGCCAAATAGAATGTAATTTAATGCATTCTTGAAATAATATTTCCTTTAACTGTAGAATAGTTCGAAAAAATCATTTATGTTATTTAAAACTTTCATTAATTATTTGCATGCTGTGCATCGTTTTAATTTTATCTTTTTCTTTTGCATTTTAAACTAATTTTGCATTTTTTTTTTTTCATTACAGTTCTAATACAAATATTTCGACGTGAAATTGTATAGAATCCTAGAATTTCTTACATTTAGTAAACTTGTTTCTTTATTTAAAATTTAAGATGTACTTTATTACTTATCAGGGCTATTTGAAAATTAGAAATTTTTATATTCCCATAAACTATTTGAAAATACATAAACTTTAAAATAAAATACATTTTTACCGGAAGCATAATATTTTCTTTTTATATGTTTTGAAATGCTTATTTTACTTTTGTTACCTCTTTTTTTTTTCTTTTTTTCTCTGATCCTGCCAACCTTGTGATCCTTAATAATTTTGCTTATTTTCCTTATTCCTGTATTCCCTAAAAACCCATGAAAAAATCCACTGCTACCACTCTCCAGGAGGTTCAGAACCATCACACCGATCTGTAATAGGTCTTTTTCGACGAGAAAGTGGCGCTGGTGGGACAGGAGATTCTTCATCACATCATCACCAACAGCCACAGTTGGATAGTCCTGGTCCTCAAGAAGATGATGAAGATGACGAAGATCATTCATCCGTTTTGTTGATCGAAGAAGGTGCTGCCTTATTAGGAAACAGAGATCCACGTAGAGGATCTATTTTAGAAATGTCTCCTACTCAAACTAGAGCAAGAGATGATGACTATTTAGTGGGTATGTTTTCATATTAATTCATTATAGTAAAGTATGTGCTTTCGCTCCCCTCGTCCATGACACCTAAATTGGTAGTTGGCGGTTAAAGAAAAAAATACATGTACTTTATTTCAATATCCTTTCTGCTATGAAATAATAATAATTTATCTATTAGAGATTAATAATTTTAATCTATTTTTTTCAGACTCGTCCAAAAATAACATGTATTATTTAAATTTATTCTATTATTACTGCTAAAGAGAAACTTGCGGTAAATTAATTTTAATATGAACTTCCTATCATTCATCGCCGCTAATAAAAAATGAAATAAAGTTTAAATACAGAAAATTGTAAGCTGCCCGTTCTTTTAGCAAGAAGTTAAAATCTTTCAGTTTTCTGCGGCTACTTTCATGAAAAACACTTAGTTTCTGGGTTAAGACGCGTCATTGATTTCCTTTTTCTACCAAAGTTCATTGCTCCATTAGCTTTCAAGGTGTAACGACCCTGAAGAAGCTCGTTGCAATAAGGATGACATACAGACGCGGTCTCAACCTGGAAACGCAATTGTTTTTCAAGAAATTAAGAATTGATAAAAACCAATCTGAAATTCTTTTCTTTGACCGTGTTATTACTGCTAAACTTCAATACTTATTTATTTATATATTAAATTATTTATATATTTTTTAATATATTTATTGTTAACTAATATTTTAATTTTACAGTAGGAGCGAGTGGATCAACCCCGTCTTTAGGAGACAGATGGTCAGTATCACCTCGAAGTCTTGGTGCTCGACGACAGTCTTCATTACCAATAAATACTTCAGTAGAGTCATTTACCAGTTCCATTTCCGATATTTCTCCACATCAACAGTATCATCGGCCATAGCAGCGGTACGATGAGCAGTCACCACGCTGCACCGTTACCGATTTGTAGACATTTGTAGGATGGATAACGACTGCTCCCTAATTGAAAGAGTATTTTCATTATTTATTATATAAATCTGCGAAAGGTAAATATAACTTAATATAGTTATAAATAATATTATTACGGTTCTTTTCTAAAATATTTTAAGCGGACTCCCATACTTCACATCATAACTACAGCCATATCTACATAGCATTTTGATATAACTATATCTATGATATTCTCATATTTAATATAACTGTTTTGATAAATTTACAAAGATTGCTTGCATTATTAGAACAACAATGGCTTATATAACAAAACTGCCTTATCTCTAAGCACTTTCCAAATAGACATCTCAAACTGATCAATCTGCAATCATGGTTTTTCTATTTACTCCCAGCATCAGTAGTAGGATGTCCAGCTTTCCAGGGATTTACAGCCCTTTGAATAAATAACAACAGAGGTGTGCCAACCAACTTGATGAATATCAGCTTGATGGCGATAAAAAAGTTGTAATAAAGCATGATGAGATTTATCTGTGAAAATCTTTATTCACACACTCTGGCATTATCTTCATTATAAATTATTCTCATTAAAATGGTAATCGGGAATGATGCAGTCTCTGCTGTTCTTACTGATGTTGGATCTAGCTCTGAATAAAGTTAAAGAAATTATATCCACGTAATTTAGGACACTGGAATATACAACCAAGCAAGTTCTCCATTTTGGCTTACGACATTCATTCTTTAAATAAGATCTATAACACAATATGCAGATTCTTCAGACAGAATTACAGTTTGTTTTCTTCGAGGGCAGCGTGTCAGCTGGCTTGACGTTTAGGATTGTTCTAACAGTAGTATTTTGTTAATCTCTTTATTGTCTTTTTGTCGGCTTTATTGCTTAGATTTGCTTCTTATGTTTAGAAACCAGCAGTCTATCACTCAGAGGAGTAGAAAGAATAGATAGGAATGTTGATATGCAGACTGCTCTCTTCGTATACTTGCTGACTTTTTTTTTTTAATTGAAGAAACTTTTTCGGATGGCCTGAAACATTCGGCCTGCGGAAGTTATAACATGCAAAAACTGGCAGATTAAATTTAACAGCGTGAATGTAGATTTAAAAGTGAATGAAGGTTATGATTTCTTTGCTCCGAGTCGAAAAATTTAGGGGAACACATGCTAAATTATTCCAAGTGTTCCCAAGAAAACAGCATCGAAGTAAAAATTATTAACAATATTAGTTTTTTCGGAAAAATGCAATCAAATTTAACTCTTATATATATATATTAGATCTCTAAATATTTATATCTTTTATTTTAGATCTCTCTATATTTTATATCTCTTTATATATATTTATATATATATCTTATCAAATTTAACTCTCTCTCTCTCTCTATCTATCTATTATATAATGATATATATTGTTATTATGTAAATGTGTAAATATGTAAATATTTATATATAATAAACTGTCATTATTTCTATTGTTTTAGGTAAGTAAGAGATGTCTGGAAGCCTTAGTTAGTGTACAATTTCAATAAAAGACATCTCTGTACAATCTGCTTCGTTCCTCGTTGCATATAATATTAGAAGATACTGTTTAACATGTGAAACTCCCCTAAATTAAAAAAAAATAATACTAGTATTAATATTATTAACTATATGAAAAGATTCAACTTACTCCAAGCTAAAAATTAGATAGAGACAATAATGCGGTTTATATATTCAACTTATTTGATAAAGCAATTCCAAAAGTACCTGCCTAATGCAGAGAAAATTTTATTTTAGTTGAATAAATGGAGCTGTAAATTTTTGAGTGATCTTATAAATCTATTTTAAAATGGAAAGAAAATGAAAAAAAAATAAGAGAATGAAAAACATACAATATAAAATGACCATTTAAGGCCATATATGTATTCTTACTTCCGTCTTCATGGGGTTGCCTTACATGATGGTATTAGTGGATGTTAATGGCGTATGGGTATTTTAATTTGTAAATAGGCATTATATATTTTCTGTAAATATTGATCAATATTTTTACCAAAAGATGGACATTCTTAGAATATAATAGTTAGTTTAAAGTTTTGTTCAGTTTTGTGCAAGATTGGACGAAAAAGGCATTACAAGAAAGAGACTTATTGAAGTTGTGTAGAATTATAAATTTTTAGTCAGCTATCTGTACAAGAATGTAAATAATATTGTTAAATTTTAATGTTATTAATATAAACAAACAATTCAATGAAAGCAAAAAGATATTTCGTTTAAATTTTAGGCGCTGAATAGGTTGAATTTGTTGATGCTATTGAAACTGTATAAAAAATAGTTTCAAAAAAAATGAGAAAGTTAAAAAAAGAAGAGTATTATTTTTTCATAATAAAAATATTGTAATACGCTCTTTTTTGGCATACTTTTATATTTATATGCCTCCATTTTTTTAAAGATACATATAAGCTTATTATAAATAATGGTAAATATGCCCTAAATATACCTACTTAATTTACCAAATATAGGATAGAAGCAATTTATATTTTGTTTCAAATAAAAACTCGTCAATTTGGTATAATAGATCGCTCAATTTTGATAATTATTATTTAAATTTGAATTTAGAAGCGACATAATGTATGGGTTCTAAATAATATAAAATATTAAATCGAACTTACTATAAATAACTGAGAAAATTTATATTTAAATTTTTCCATTCTGAAAGGTGATTCACATTGAAGAAGGGTCGATTCCGAAATCTAATGGTATCTTGTCTGAGTGGCACTGAGTTGAAGTCATCATTCTTTTTTAACTAATTCATTAAGTATTCACTGTTAGAATTATAGTAGAATAGGGAATATTTAAAGTCAGCGATATTGCAAGAATACAGAAAGTAGCAGCCCTTAGAAAAAATGCCAGATATGTCGGATTTTATTTTTGCAAATAGCCAGCAATCTACCAGCAATAAAAATCACCATTTCCAGAAATATTGCGGTTCATAATATACAAATAAATTTTTTGTCTTCAGTTATGATTCTAATGAATTTTCGGTTAATTATAAATTAATTCAGAAATAGCTTTTTACCTTAAGTTTTTATGATCTTGAATAATAATAATAAATAAAGGAAAACACCACCTTGTGTAAGTTTCACAATATCTAGAAGTGTTCCATTTAAATGATTACAATAATTACGCCCTTGCCACTTAATATATATTAAACAGCAATATGTCGTGGTCCCTCAAAATAAAAATAGAAGCCTTAATTATCTCAAGCCTAGAATATTCTAATTTTGATAAATATTGATGATGATAGTAATTTTATTTCTCTAGTTTCTATTTAGTAGAATTTTGAAGTAATTTATGTTCTTTTTGTAATATGATTTTTATTCAAAATTTAAGTATAAAAACCAACTTTTAAACATGTTAATAAATGTTGTTATTGTTGATAGTTAAATTCGTTAAAGTTGATACATATATATACTAAGTAAATAGTATAATTTTGTAGATAGTAGTTGAAGTGAAGATAGTAAATGAAAATATGTGATAATTCTAATAATAGGGTAAAAAAAATAAATAAAACAACATTCAGTTAGTTTGGGTAAAACAGCAACTTTATGGAATTTAAATATCTTTGCAATAAAAGATTTATGATTTGGGAATCAAATAGAATTTCCTTGCCAATTTTTGCCAATAATCTATATTACATTGTTTCATTTTTCACTATTGTTTAAAAAACAAACAAATAACAGTATTTTGCCTCTCCTTTCTTTCTGTTTAATATTGTATTTTTATTTACCTATTTGGTGAGGTGTTTCTTTGTGACTGTTCATTAAAATAATGACAGTTTCCATTTTTCTGTTATCATCTTTCTAGATTTTATCTTCTTCAAATTATATCAACTTTTAAAAATTCACTAATTAAATTTAACTTCTTGTTTGTTTATGAAACTTTTCCACAATTTAGGAAGAAAATGAATAAATAAGTAAAGTCATTGTGTACTTAAGTTGCACTACCATAAGTTTCATTTAAAAAGGGGAATTAACAGTTTAGTGTTAATAGTAACTAATGTAAATAATATAAGCAACAGGAAATTATAATATTTAGTATGTAATATAAAAATATGTTATAAAATATTGTTATGAAAATTATTTAGTAAATCGGATTTCTCGCCTAATGAAATATATATATATATATAAGAGTAATATATGTTAAAAAAAAAAAAAATCAAATCCACGTGATGAAGAAATATTTGCAATAGTCAGACTTGTATATATTTTTTATAATCAAACATAAAGAAAGAAGTAATAATCAAAAAGGAAGTTGAAAGTTTAAGAAGTAAAAAAAAAATATATATTATATATAATAAAACAAGTATAAGCCTGGCTATTTTGGAGAATATTAATTGATATTATTTAGCCTAAACAAAAAACTGAGTTATTTATTGAATTGTGATAAGACATATTATTTTTGTATAAAAAAAAAATTCAAAAATTGGAAATAAAAACAAGAGAAAATTAAACAAGCTCCTTAAACTGTCATTCAGAAAGACTAACGGTGACTTATTTATCACATATACACAGTATGAATATAAGATATATATTACAGTTTGCATCAATCCTAAGCCTATTTATAAATAGTGTTGAAAAAAAAAGTTCGGAAATGTAGTTTTATAAGAAGAAATTGGATAATGAAAGTTTAAGAGACTAAACAACCAATTTAAAGATAGAACAAACAAACAAAAAAATTCAAAACAAAAAACACGCTAGAAATAGTAATTACATCGTGCTAGAATTCTAAATCTTATTTTGATTTTCGTTTATTTTTTGATGTAATTATCTAAAATAAAGTGTCTTAAAAATATTAAAAGAAAAAAAGTTTTTCTAAGTGACAGATTTTAGAAATTATACGATTCAAAAATTATATAAATAAAAAAAAACTTTTTTACAATAGTCTTTATATTTAATTAATTCACAGCACGAATATAAAAAGAATTGTTTACAGTGTTACATAATATTATAATTTTATAAAAATATAATTATTGGGCAGTACTTTGCTATCTTATATTTTCATATAATCCTAATCCCTGAATTTTAAATTAATCCAGTAAACGAAATGCTATAAAAGATGAACAAATCGACAACATATTACATTTAGGGCGCAGTTAAATGAAGTCATATTCACATCCCAGCTGTTTGATAATGTTAGACTGTACCTGTAGGAATTACAGTATTATGTTTGCTGATAAATACATATAAAGAATCTGATATATAAATTTTCGATTTTCTCATATTACAGTGTTTTTACAATTATTACAGTTGCCAATTTTCTCCAAACTTGCAATTTTTTACAAATTTATTGTTGCCTTGAACATAAAATGTAAAATAGATAGAAATATCGTAATTTTACTTGTTTGTAGACTACCAGTTAGCGTTTCTTTCATTGTTCAACAAAACTTTGAATTAATCCTAGTTATCGAATCGGAAAATTAGAGTTAAGTCTAATGTTAAAATTCTCCCAAGACATTCTTTTTGGAAAAATGTTGCAGATAAAAATAATAGATATATGTAAGTGCATTCTTTGTTTGAAGAAAATAGTTGGAGCCATTTTAGAGAAAGTTGCGAAAATCTAGGCATCCATTCGGTCATCTTTACGGATAACTGTTTATCTTGAAAGATGTGTTCCAGCAATACATTTTATCTTGGTATTATATTGATGGTAGGCACCAAACATTGTTATGAAGTTGCCTTTTAGAAGAGAGCTTAACTTACAGCTTCCCAAAAATCAACTTCTTAGAAAACCGTTACAAATAAAAGAGCTCTGTATAGTATATTTTATGTAGTTAAAGAGCAACAAAATAAAATCGCCGGAACCGTATCCAGAGAAATTATGAAAGACTGGAAAAAAAAAAATCAGTAAATTTGCACTTCCTATTGTTGTAACGATTTTGACCAAAACATGGAATGTTTTGGAATATCAAATATCAAACATAATGTGGAATATCAAATTTTGATGAACCTGCGATTTTTTCCTTCTTGAGATATTTTGTTCATACCAAACACAGTAAAACATATGTTACCGGTGAAAATTCAGTTTCGAAAATTGGCCAAATATTTCTTTTGAATCTTAAAAAGAAAAAAATACAATCATATTAACACAAAACTAATTTGAAACCTTAAACATTATTAGTTAGATTTTTTTAATATTTGATAAGTATTAGTAAATAATAAATAAACAAACGCAGGCATACATAATCAATTATGATAAAGATGTTGGACAATAGATAGATGAAAAAGCGATCAATGCTTTCGAAGTATTCTTTTCTAAGTAGCCAAGCCAAGCAGTACTTTTATTAATTATTCCATTACACAAGTTAAAAGATATCATTTTAATTAAAAAAAAAATGAAATAGGGTAAATCCTGGATAAGAACAAAAACAAATTAATATTCAATTAAAATATAACATTTTATTTACAGTTACACACAATTAGCAAGAAGATATAGTTCGCAAAAACAAAAAAGGTAACAATAAAACTGGCATCAGTTTTGTAAAGTATGGCATCTTAATATGGCACTCAAATGAAAAATAAAAATAAATAGAGAACTTTTTGAAAAATACTTAAATACTACTAAATATTATTATTATAATAATAAGTAAGTAACAACGTTAATTGCATTTAGATGACTAAGAAGAAACATTATTTGTTTTATTATTGCAATTTTTATTATTTGACTCATTATTTGTACTCATTATTTGGCTTTTAGTTAATGTTAACAGATCGAATGGTGAAAAATATTCAGTATGCAGAAATTTCATATGTCTATCAAGGCTGGATTTTTGATGAAATTTCCTATTGCAAACATTACATTGGTAGCTGGGCTCTTTTCCACATTCAAATCTTTTATGCCGCTTCAATGAATATTTTGAATTATATACTCGACCACATTCCACACAGGTGTATAACATTGTAGAAATGGCAATATGTGCCGGTGGGCTGAATATCCAGTCTGAAACAATAAATTAAAATATTAGATAATAGTATTAGAAATAACTGTAGATAAGAGAGGTCACTTGTAAATACGGCCAATGTTCAGTGGCAAAACCAAAAGGTCTGAAGGTTGAAATAATGGCAGATAAAAAAACAGTAAAAACATAATGTCTAAAGAACAAAAAACAAGAAGAGAAAGAACAAGAACAAAAAAGTAATGTCTCAAGAACAAAAAAGATAAGCTGGTTGTTATTCAATGCAAGGAAAATATAGTTGGTAGGGGTCAAAGTAGAAATTTTTTCTCAAAACTTCAAGAAAAATTTAATTTTCGGCGTTAGCAACACCTTTGATATCCTTCAGGTGTACTGTTAATGAGAGGATCCAGATGTAGAATAAATTAGAAGAAAGTTAATGCAACCTTAGTGAATTCTTCAAATAAAAAAAAATTTGTTTTACCTTACAAACCGTTTGTTTTAATTATTGACAAGCTGTACTTTAATTTAGCAACTAAAAATATTTAATATTTTCTATTAAAACCTTGAATTATAAAAATAAAGTGCATATAAATCTATTAGAAATTTGAAAGTAATAATAATTTCATTTATTAAATATAGATATATATACATTTGAAAAATGAAATTATATCTTTACAACTTATTCATAGCTCTTTAAGCTATTAATTAACTTAATAATAGAAAAATCCGCCCATTCATCTCAAATTTTTTGCTTTGGATACAATTAGATGTTAGATTTCTTTACTCCACAACTTTATCTAAAACCTTATTCCATATACATTCTTAACAAACACTGAAAAAGTCTTCACATTATTGTGAATACAAGATACAAGCTTAGAAAAATTGATACCAATAATTGCCATTGGCAACCCATATTGCCTTTAATAGTTTTATATTAAATAGTAAATAAAAAATAATTCTTTGTTGAATTTGTGCAGACACATTTATTTTACAACAATCATTATAAGCTAATAAACTGACAAAAATGTAGGAACACCTACTTTATAAAGTAATAAACATTATTTTTAGAAAAATTAATAAAATTCAAATAATGACTATCCTTAGTTGAGTATACATTTTATGCAATTTGGTGAGAAAAAGATGAATAAAATTATTAATTCTTTATAAGATATATGGGGGACAAAATAACTTTTCCTCTATTACTTCTTAAATATGTAAATATTTTCTATGTGTTAAAAACAGGGACATTTTGAACTGAAGAGGTCCTCTTCAAGCCTATAAATAAAGTATAAATTCTTTTTTAATTATATTGTTGTTATAGACATTTATATTACAACAGTATGCCTTCATAATTATTGATGTTCAATAATAAAGAAAACATAGTTCCTTTTTAATTAAATTGTTGATATTTCAACTCAATTTCTCTGAGTTTTTGATAGGGGAGAAAAAAAAATTAGTGTTTCGATGCGAAATAAAAGAATATTAAATTTGTCCATTATCCTATAATTCAATTATAATTTAGTAAATAGCACTTGTTTTGATAAAATTAAGATTTTTATTTAAATATCAAATAAACAACAAATACTGCATTTGACACATCTAATTATAATTCGATTTGATTCTTATATTAATTTGATAATGATCAGCAAATATATATGGTTAAAAAATATAATTGTTTATTGCAAGCAGCTAATTCTGCAATGCCATTATATAATATAAAACTATATATCTGGTATTTTATCCAGCATATTGTGGACCTATCCACAAATTCGAAAACTATATATATTTTCTAGCCATTATCAAATTAAAAGTACAGAAATATCCACAACAAATGGACAATAGATTGACATATTTGTTTCCTAAACACAAATTTATTTATTAAAACAATGTCGAAGAAGTGCTAAAATAAAATAATATAAGAATTTCAGTGTACTTGCCAATATATAGTACATTACTAAAATATTTCTATTTTCAAGTATAATGATATTTTAACAAAATTGAATCTATAATAATTCCCAATAGGTGCTACTGAACACTCATGCGAAATATAAAATAGGCTTTAGTGGAAAAAATGGCTTGTCTCCTGTTGATTTTGTGCCATGGCCGTTCTCATCAGATGTATAAATTTGATGTGAAAATTGAGATCGCTCTTAGTTTTATAACTTCGATTACACAGTTTACAGGAAAATGTTCTTCCACATTCATGTCTAATATGGTAACGATATTTAGCCGGAATCCTGAATTTGCGACCGCAAGTACATATTATATTATCTTCTCCTGAAAACAAAAAGAGGGAATGCAATAAGTGATCGTGAACAAAACAGTATTAATTGCAGCATTGCTCTTCTTTTCTGATTATTAAAAACTTTTTCTTTTAGATTATAAGTCAAACATTTTTTGAAGATTTTTATAAGTTAAAACTATGTATTTTAGAAACAAATATTTTTACATCAACAAGATTTGAGAGATTTCTGTTTAAAATCCATATCATAATAATTTCCTTTATGTTACTCAGGAAGAGTATTCTGAGAAACAGACATGAGGAAAAATGGGATTTTTGCTGCCTGAAAGCATAAAATGAAATAAATATTTGATCTGCGTAGATGTAACAAACATTCAACTTACGTTTCGCTCTCTGGTATGTTTTAATCCATTTTGAGATAAAAAAATTTTTAACTGGTAAGAGATCTTTCCTTCAGAAATAGAAGCTTTCATAAATGTAAGTGTAAAATTGTTATTGTATGCTTTCATAAAATAAATGTAAATAATAAAGTGGTGAAAGAAATTACTCTATCAAAATAATTAATTTATTTTTTATGAAAAAGTAAAGGAAAACCAGGATTCATTATTTCATAAGAAATCTTAGCTTAAGTTTAACTGTATGGATGTTACAAAAAAAAAATCAGAACTCTGGATCACTTATATCGAATAATCCTGCACGACAGGTTGTGTAATAGTTTAAAAGATTTTACCTACTTGTTTTTAATAACACAACAATGCTATGAACACATCATTTTATTGCTAACATTAAAGAATCTATCTATTATTCAAACGACAAATGTTTCAAACTTTTGTCTTATAATACATTTTCTTTTAATATATTGAAAATCTGTTTTTAAGAATATAGATCACTAATAAGTGACATACATACAAAAGGATCATACATATGAGGATGAAGCAAAATGGCAGTAAATAAATTACCAGATATCACATTTATCTGAAAAGGAAAGCATTACTCAGAATCAAACTACAATTTATTATCGAATCTCTTGAAATTCTCATAAATTTTTTGCCATAGTCACAATAGAGGTCATTTTTTTCCACTTTACCTAAATTTGATATATTCTATTGTCGATTTGCATTCAAGTTACTTATTTTGTTCCTATTACTTGTATACTAGTCTTATGGACATCAAATTTATCTGAAAAGGAAAACATTACTCGAGAAGCAAGCTGTAATTTATTATCGAATCTCTTAAGATTCCCATAAGATAATTTTTTTCCAATTTACATAAATTTTATATAATCTATTGTTGATTTGCACTCAAGCTACTTATTTTGTTCCTATTATTTGTATACTAGTGTTATGAATGGCCCTCAAATGAACTTCTAAATTGACTTTTGTTTTATAATTTTTTCCACAGATTTTACACTCTATTTTCTGACCGCATTCTATCTTTTTATGATGCTTTAACATGCGATAGTGTTTGAATTTACGTCCACATTCGCAAAAATATCGTATCATATCACCTCCTACAGTTGATCCTGGAAAAGAAAATTGGAATTAGCAATGGAGTAGCATTCCTTAAATCTGATGTATATTCTATTTTGGAATGCAGACGTTAGTAAAATAGTATTGGTTATTCAATGTAATGAGATTTTCTGGATTGAAGTAGTACTTCTATACTTGATTGATGGCTAAGCAATACGCTGTTCATGAACATGATGTGAAAATCTACAATAGATCAAAGACATTTTTCAAATTAGCATTAATTTTTTGTTTGTTGGTCGATTATTATTTCAATGAAGCTGTAACTGTGAATTAAGTTTTTTGATTAATAAATAAAAATGTGTTGTCGACGTTTCGTCACAGGTCTCTGAACTATTTTAATATGCTAAATGAATTTTAGAGAAGTTTTACAGGCAATACTGTAATGTAGATTGCTTCTGAATATCGCTTTAAACACATACTACATTTGCATATAGTAAAGTTATAAAATACAAACAACTGTTAGTATAATGTATATTAACCAAAAAAATGCATATACCTAAGAAGATCCAACCAGGATAAACATCGGCATAGGAACGTTTCTATGGCCAAAGAACTCTGAAACACATGTAAGGGCTTCGAGTAATTTTTAGCTCAAATCAATACCTGGTTCTCTTAAGAGTGACATGAAAAAGAGTTTAATCTTTCGTAATACATTACTATTATTAAATTTGAAAATACTAAGCATTACAAAATGGTTTTTAACTTTAATAGCATACACGTAGGAATATGTCTTAAGTTAAGAGAAGGAATCTACATGATGGTATTGTCTGAAATACTTCTCTAATACACGTATTCTTCATGTAGCATCACAGATCTTTATGATATACATCATAATTTCTGATGAGGGAGTAAGTATACTTTCGAAATTTGAAAATAGATTAGGAAGGATGCCGCTACAATTAGTGCAAGTTTGAAACATAGAATTAGAGTGATAAACATTATCGTGAAAATGCTACAGTAGGTAAATGATTTTTATCAAGGCAAATATGATTTCTTTTTTTTTTTTTAAATAAACGTCTATTTAAAAATTTGAGAATACATTTAAAAATAAATAAACAATGTAGACAATACAAAAATTCATATAATAACATGTTTGCTGAAGTAATGTTTCTTCAGTGTACTCTTGTGACTGAAGATTCGGCCACATTGATGACAGGGATATGATTGACCACATTCATGAACCATATGATATTTCAGTCGAGGTTTTCTGGAGTAAGCTTTACCACAAATCGAGCAGCAATATCTTGATCTGCGACCTATAGTAAAACAAAATAAAACGATAAATTTAAAATTATTTGAAAATACAAGAAGTGGCTTTAGATTGCAAAAATACTAATTTAAAAAAAAAACAGAAAAGAAGAAACACAAAAGATGGATTCAAAAAACTATCACTGGATCTTTCAAACTGATTGCATTTATGAAAAACTAGTCAAAAAAACTTGTATGCATTAAAAGACCTTAACGAAGAACAAAACATTATAATTTAGTACAGAGAAATAAATAGCTTATTACTATTAACATCACAGCTTGACCTAAAAGTAAAACCCAACAGAATTCTTAGTGTGAACCACAATAATATATTCAGCTGTTTACTAGGAAATGCAGAAAAAAAATGAAAATATGCTCTAAAAACGTTGAATACACAAATAATCGAATTTGTCATAAGCAACAATTTATCACAAATTACGGTTTTTATTTTGATTTTTATAAATTCTGAGAAACATATTATCAGAATTTTTTATTGCACGATTTTTTTTTCAACTTTTAATGATTGGCTGATTAAGCAGTGAAGGCCAATAGTTGTAAATATTATAAATTAATTACATAAAAAAAACTAAATCAACAAAATGTTATTAATTTGTTGAAACACGACGAAATTTCTTGTGATTGGTTGCGCACAGCTGGAAAGCATCAGATATATTTTCCGGATAGCCTGCTTCTTTTTGTGATCATCGACCGGTTTCGGGCGTTCGCCCATCATTAGGATTTTTTGTCAAACAGTGTGATAACATAGACTTGCACAAAGCAAATATAGTTGATATATTGGATTTTAAAAATGTTTTTGTTATGACATAACTAGGTTAAGAGAGGTATTGCTACCTGAAAGGGAAAACACATGTTTCGGTCCTTTAAAGACATTGTTCCTTTTAAAATGGAAACATCGATGAGTGGGGATGTGTAACTTGAATTGTTTTTTGAAGGAGATTCTTACTTTGATAATTATTTATCCATACCATCTTTTATTTTTATTTATTAATTTATAACAGCGAAATAACACGAAAGTGTCAGCCGTGGGCCACTGTGGAATAGTTAGTGATAAGAAATGATAAAATCCGAGCTGAATGTACGTAAGATAGTACAGATACATAAACATGTTGAGCAATTAATCTACAAAAGGAAGTTAATTTGATAATTATCCATTCCACATTTCACCTTTCATAATTCACACTCACCATCCACGCATGCATGTATATTTAAATATGGGTTCATATTTACAGGCCTAAATATAACGAGTCTAAACAAGCTTAAATACAGACTTTTGTAGATACGAGTATATCACTGAAAAAATTATACAAGTATGTTATCTAACCTTAATGTAACGTACACTCCACCTCAATATTTTATTTTTCTTGACTTGCATGCATTGTTCACATATGTACAAACTTAAATGTTGTTTTGATTCGTATGTACAGACATACGATGATGATGGACGGACGCCCGAAACCGGTCGATGACCACAAAAAGAAGCGGCTATCACGGAAAATGTCTCTGATGACGAATATTGTTCATATTTTTAAAAAGTAAAAAAGGACTAGATATTTGTAAATATATATATATATAGACAGATAGATGTATATATAATAAGATATCTATCTATATTGAACGCGCGTAGGCGTGTACTCGGAAGCGTAAAAGGATAAGCGCTTAGTGAAGCACGCAAATACGCTAGGATGCAATACAAAGTAATTACGAATAGTGGCAAAGTTGATTTGTATTTTCTTACCTTGAGGGTGCGGTCGAGAAGAGCGAGAAGAGTATGCTGAGGTGGAAAAGCTGTGAATGAAGGACGATATGAAGCGTAAAAGGTATAAAGGAGGCTGTATATGTATATGTAAATGTTCGTGTATGGGTGTGTGGGTGGAAGCTACGGGAAAGGTAAATAGGTGAATGAAACGGTAAGAAAGCGTACGTTTGGTGATGCGAATAAGTCCTCTCGGAAGCTGGTAGGAGGCAGAGTTGAATAACGTGTTATAAGCACAATACACCCGAGGAGGCGACGAATCTTGACAAAGAAGCAGTTTAGAATGGAGCACTTAAGATTTTGATGCAGTAGAACAACATACATATATTTTAATTAGAAGAGAACAAGCAGGCAAGTGACGAAAAGGATGTAGAGAAAAAGGGGTGGCCGTGGAGGGGAAACCAACGTCCGGTAACGCTAGAGAAGGCGCGAAATTCCCCAACACGCTAGAGAATTGGCGGAAGAGAGTCAAAGGGCTGAAAGCAGGATATCTGGCCGAACGAGGCGCGCGCGTGTGAGTTATATTTCTACAGACAGGCAAACCTTGCAAGACTACAGTTATATCGGTAAACGCAAGATATTTACTGTACATGGAATGGAATACTTGCTAGCAAGTTAAAGCTACCTTAGCAAGTTAAAGAAAATGTATACAAGTTCCAAAAGCATAAACAAACAAACCTTTTTACCCAGAATCTATTTTCCTCAATAATCTTCATAAATCTCTTTACATATTACATTTTAATAAATCTCATAAATTCGAGAAAAATAATGGTAAATAATTACAAATAAAAAACCTTCTTGCGCTGAATGAATTTATAAATGGATAGCGCTGGAAATATTTAAATATGCTTAATAATATGTAAAAAAAAGTATCTATTAAAGTAATGAATTTGACTTTAAGATCCTACAATGTATTTGCCTTTGGAATAACAAAGACAATAATAGTATAACACTCATCACAAATCAATCATGTGAACCCTTACATATTTCGTTATTTTTTCTTATTTAATTATCAAAACCAAAGAGTCCATTAATTAACAGGTAAACTGATATGAGGAGATATTATTTCTTTTGAATATTAATCGTTTCAAAAATAATATTCAATTCGGCGAGGTCATTAGTTCATCTAATGGTAAACCATCCATATGATGGACCATTTTAGTATGAAGAATTAGCGTGCTTTTCTTCTTATAAGTTTTCCGACATATTTCACATAGAAATACTTTGCCACATTCGTTTCTTTGATGGAAAGTTAAATTCTTGTAATAGGAGAAATTTCTTCCACACGGACATTTGAACTTCGGTTTTTCTCCTTTATCTGCACCACCTGAAACATGCTTTGAGTTAGTCAGTTTTTATTGTAGTAAATTGGTTCTTTTTTCATTTTTGAGTTACAGTAAAAAAAAAAAAAAATATATTTATATTGAAATGAATAATAAATTGAAGTAAACAAATAAATAATAGTGACATTTTAAATAATTTCAAAATAATACATCTTTATGAACTCTAAATTATGATTTTATGTATTATGATGTGTGATGATACAACCTATTTAATCAATTAATCGTCTAATCTCACAAATCAGGAATCACAATTGCAAAAACGACACCTTTGTAGAGTTAATGTCAACAGTTAGACATTCACAGTTCTCATTTAAATCGACAAACAGTAATCATTCAACTCAGCGTATCATTTTTGTTTAATGTTTTTGGAACTGTTACGATTTCGTACTATTTCTGGTACGTTTCTGTATTCCTGACAATTATATATCTTTATATTGCGCACTCTCAATAATCAAACTGAAAAACAAGATTTAACTTTTAGGACTAATTTGAACAGATTTAAAAAGGAATAATTCATTATTTGTCTTACTCTTGTGATAAATAATTATTTGTACTGTATAATATTAAATAATATTTTGCTTATCAGAAATTCTCAATATTAAGTGCTACATTTTCTTTTGTTTTTTTACATCTGCTAACAGAAATTGCCACTGCTGTACACACAATTATTATATTCAAAATATAAAAGACAATTACTTGTAATGAAAACTTGAGATTTGTAAAACTTGTGCCAATGTTAAAAAGAAAAAAATCTGATTAGAAAAAAATCGTGACCAACCAAGAAGATGGGATGGATGGCACCAAGGAAGATCTACAGTAGGGAAGTGATCGAAACTAGAAAGCCATGGCTCATCTAACAAGAAAGAATGCCAGTCTTTACCTGGAGATTAGAACAGAGCAATAACAATTTTTAGCTTACAACTTTGCTAAAATGACATTAATCTAACGAATTTTTTAATTTAGATTAATTGATTCCTGAAACAGAAAAATAGGGTATAAATGTTTTTTATGTTATACATTTATTTTTGTTCAAAAATTACATTATTACATTCATTTGCATCTCTCTTTGGATGTTTTCTGTTAACGTGGGATACCAAAGTGAATTTATGTTTAGTTTTGAAAGGACATGCAGAACATGAATATTGAGGTTCGATACCACATTCAAATCTTATATGACGATACAAATTTGATTTATTTGAATAACGTTTGCCACAAGAACAAACAAACGCCCCACCTAAAGGAGGCCTTCCAGGTGGCGTACACAAGAAGTCAAAGATCCTCTTCTTTTCTGAAAGCGTCCAAAATTAAAGATATATTAGACGAAATGGTTCATATTGTTTAGAGAACAATTTTCGTAAAAAAATAATTGACGTTTGCGAGAGATTAATATACTTTCTTTTTTTTTTAGAAAATAAATAAACATTTACTTTTTATATTATCAAATATAAGAAAAAGTTCATTTCAGGAAATAAAAGTGGAACTACAATTTGAAGCTGAAGTTTGTACATTAAAATAATTTTAAAACAATTGAAAATTCGTCCTCATTTGATGATTTACAGAAGTAGAATTCCAAGTGAACTTCACAACAAAAAACTAGAATTTTATAAAATTGGATAATATATTAAATAATAATGGACTTAAAATAAAGAAGTCCATATTAAAAAAGAAAAAAAGTTGACACAAAACAAGACGTTTTCCAAATTGAACAGTATTGGGGTTTATACACATAACTAATCATTAAGCAAATTTTAATAACGTGACTGTATTAGTGCTGACATCAAATTAGTCCAAAAAATTGATACCATACTGGGAATAATTCAAATCGCTAAATAAGTAATAAGTAGTAAACTAAACCCTAAACTAAAACTAAACTCTAATAAGTAGCAAATAATTTTATCTAATAAATTCTTAATTAATTAAGAATTAAAATTCTTAATAAATTTTTTTATCTACATAAAGATTATTTGTTTTATTAAATTAATGATTTCTATTTTTCTTTCATTATACTTTTGTTCAGAGTATTTACATGTTTAGGACTAAAATTTTGTCACCCCATTTATTTATAAATATAAAATAAAAAACTGGAACTATACTAGCAATTTCACAAAAACACTTAAAAAACACTATAAACTAAATCATAAAGTACACGATTATGCATGCATAAATAACAAAACATTCTACTGCTAAATAGTTTATCAGCTATTCCGTAGACTTGGAAGAAATATTGGAAGATATTTAAGGAAAGGAATGAAGAAGTTACATTTGAGGAGATGTGAAGGTAAGGTAAGAGAGAAAATGGAAGAAGTAGTTGAGGGTTTTCGTTTCTTATACATTGTCCCAAAAGTAACTTTTTGTTTCTTCTTAATAACTTATGTCAAGATATTATGGATATCTATATGATTTCATTATTATAATAGTTTCATATAAAAGATACAACGCCACTATTGAACAACATACAGTTTTTCTATTTAAAAAAAAAAATACATATTTGTAATTATCTGTCTATTATTTATAAGAACAAGTATAATGATTACAAAGCCTACTATTTCATTTTTGAGTATTGTGATTAATCTTCTTTAATAGTTGTATAGTAAACATTGTTGTCCGTAAGTAGAGCTCTTTGGGCATGCTTGTTGAAAAGATGTATTCTTATCTTTTGTTTGTAATGCGTCCTATAATCACATAATTTGCAAAGAAATCTGGGTTCTTTTCCACATTGCCATCGTTTATGTGTTATATAATAGCTTTTATAGTTGAATATTTTGTTGCAAACTTCACAAATGAAAGGTGGACCAGCACTAGCAGAAACTGTATAAAAATAGGGTAAAAAAGAAACCATAAGTCAGTGAGATGGATTAAAAAAAATTTTTTTTTTTAAGTTATATTAATAAAGCTTAAAAGTGTCAGTAAATATAAAACTGAAATGAAATCAAATTTACTAGAAATAAACGTTTTATATAAATCGTTAACATCTTTCATTTGTTTTGTACTTTTTTACCTTTTAGTGTTTACACTGAATTTAGCTGATCCGATGAAATCATTCCTATTAAAGAATTATCAGAGCTGAAACAAAACTGAGATTTATTAATTTATTTCCTTCTGACTAGTTAATATTTAAATTGTACTGCAATACCCTTCTCTCATTAAGGAAACTATTATTTGAGAGAACTTTATTAATACAGAAATTACATTAAACTCGTCGGATTGAGAAGTAAATCATACATATTTCAGATGATTTGAAAAGAATTAGCATAATTTAAATAAAATGTATAGGATGGAGTATTCACTGCCCTTTAATAACGCTTATAGGCTTTTGTTCCCAATATTTAGAAATAACAAAAAATAAAATTGTTCTATATTTAAGATAAAAAGAAAGAAATGGATAATTATCAACGACCACAATAAAAGCTTCTGTAAATTTCAACCAAAAAGAATAAATTTATTATGAGAGTAAAAAAATTAAATAGAAGAGAAAAAAGTACATTATAATAGAAATGCAAATTCTACATATTTTCATAATCTGAGGATTTAATTTCCTTTTTTTTGTTTTGCGCACTGACTGCATGTTTATTATAAATATGACATGTTAAGTTGTTATTCCAATGAGTTCTGTAATTGCAATAGGAGCATTTATACAGTGGTTCCTTGCCGCAATGCCATTTGCGGTGAGTGTAATAATTTGACATAAATTTGAATGAACGCCCGCACACACAAGTTTTGCTAATATCTGCAACATATATAAATTTACAACAATTAAGAGAACTTATTTTTTTTTTAATTTTACTTATTTAGCATGTTAATATTTAAATTTACAATTGTGATAACCTAAATAATTGCTAAATAAGTAAGTAGATTAATTCTTAAAACAAAAAAAAAAGCTAGGCGCGTAGATCTTCCTACTCTAAGAATAAATGCACATTCCTTATATTATGCCTGTGCGAAAGTTTAGATAGAGCAAGATTCCAATGTTTCCCAATCCTAATCATTATGAGATTTCCTTTCGAATTTTTACTCTCAAATGGAAGATGATATAGGCTTATCTGTTAAACAAAGCAATCAACATACCATAGTGCACATAAAGAAAAGTCAAGTGTAATAAATAAATAACTAACGACCAAATGTTCGTATCTCTTTTAAATTAAGTGAAATTATTAATATTTCACAGTTTTGTAAATTAGAATTTTTGAATTTAACTAATCCAGTAATTGTTTATCTTACATAACAAGTATGTTTTATTTTTTTAGTGTAAGATTAAAATTGACGGAATCTTGTATGGAATGAAGGCTGAAATCTGAGTTTTGGAGCCTCAAGGGACATCAAGCCTCGTTATCTATTCATGGATGTTACTAACTAAAGAACTAATCTTTAAGAAATTGGGTTCGCTATTCTCTTATGTTGAAATATTGGTTGAAATTATTTCTATTGATCAAAGTCTTAAAAGTTAAAAGATTTAAATGATTAAAGTAAAACACTATTAAGGATAATGATCATTTTTACTACCCAAGAGCAATGTAACCAACTCTCAATCAGCAAAAAACATATTTTGCACCTTAATAAGGAAGTATGTTACAACCACATTATTCTTATAGCGAAACAATCACTTTAGAATCAAATAACAGAAGTACTCCTCAGTCCACTTCCATTTCGGAGTTTCCATAAACTGTTAGAGAAGTAATATAATTTTGAAAGGAACAGCATTATTACCAACAGTTAAGAAAAGGTGCAAGAACAACCTATTCTAATTTAAGTAAGAGAAATAAATAATAAAGTAATAACAAAGGGTACACAATACATTTAATTTCTCACAAATCAAACTATTAACAAACATAAACTGCTATTTCATACTTAACATTGGTGCTGTACTAGAAATATATTTTAGAATGCAGGAACAAGCTTTTAAGTTGTTAAACACTTAAATATATTATTTATAGAAAACATTATTTCTTACAAAATGAAGTCAAAATATGCTATAGAAATAACATAGATGTACATTATGAATGATATTTGCTATATTAGTTGTTAATGAAATGATATTAAGCATTAGATTTCTTTTTTATAAATATTATAATACATAGATTGCAGGTACTTGGTTTATTTCAAAAGAAACTATTTCTATATTAATTTGTTAATCTTAAGAGTTTATCAATTTCTTTTGTAACCATTTCTGTTTCATTACATTGGGAATGTTTAGTAAACATATGCATCCTTAATGATTGCTTCCTATGAGTTTTATAATTACAAATAATACAATTGAATCGTGGCTCTTTGTTGCATTCCCATTTAACATGTGTTGTCCAATTTGTTTTATGTTTAAATGCCTTTAAACATTTTGTACATTGAAATCCTGTAACAAAATTTTGATCATAATATGAGTATTAATCTTCTTTTAACGATACTAAAGAACTAATATACAATTATATAAGAATTTGTTTCAAAGATTATTCTAAAGTTTTATGGTAGATGTGTAGAAGAAGACTAGATTATGCTACAAAGTAAACCCTTGTCTGTCTTTTTAAAAGATCTCCAATTTTTTGATAAACGCAAGTGGCCGCTACCGGTCTAATAACGACTACGATTTCAACACAATTTGCATGGCCCCCAACTGATCGCTAAGAGAAGAACGGAAACAGATGGTACTTCCTTATGTGAAGCGTGACGTCGAAAGTCAGAGACTTCAAGGATTTTGATTTTAAATTAATAATAATCATTTTTGGGCATTTTATTATTAGTTTCATACATTCTAAATCATAAAATTTAAAGTATCTTTTGTTAAGGTTTTTTGGGGGTTATAATAATAATAATCCTCTGTAACCAATGATAGGTGCCGGCGTGCCAACAAAAACCTGAAAGTATAAGCCACGTGATTGCGGAATGCCCACTCTCGCCCCAGTAGAATACACCAATCGGCACGATCTTGTGGCAGACCTTTAACTTTAGGGGAGGGGGGATGCACTGCGACCATACGATCTATTGTGCTGTTTCCTTGGTGCCGCAGGCTGCCCACAGCATCCAAACGGATGTCCCAAATGAACAACGTCTACAAGACCTACATCAGCTTAAGATCCCTAAGGAACCCTAATAACCTGACGGGCTCTAGGGAGGGTACATTCCCCTCCTCCTCCTGGTAACTCTCAGGATCCTCCATCTCCCTACAGAATCTGCATGTGCTGTCACTCTCCAAACCCAGCTTCGTCAGGAGTTCTCTGAGTCGACAATGTCCAGTGAGGAAACCGTAAGAACGCGGAGTTTGTTCTTCCTAACGCCGATGTAGCCCTCCGATCTCTATTGGTTATAATTTCCCAGGAAGATCTTAATCTGCCGCAGTCCGGGGAGGAATTCCAGAGTTGAGACCTCTTTGCCACCTCAGGTCCTCCAAGAGAAAAAAAGTTCAGATCCTAGAAGCGGGGTTGTAGCACCTATTTTTACTAAAGCGTCGGTCATCTCATTCCCTTCAATGCCAACATGCCCCGACACCCTCTAGAGGGTGACTTTATTCTTCCTACCTAGGTCATTAAGTTTATCTACGCATTCCCAAACCATTTTAGAGCTGATAACAAAAGCAGTCAATGCTCTAATGGCTGCTTGGCTATCGGAAAGTATTACAAATTTCTGATTCTTATATCCTCTATCGAGGTTAAATTGAACGCATCTTCCAATTGCGTGTATTTCCGCCTGTAAGATGCTGGGAAATTTACCCATGGGTTCCCAGAGCTCGGTCCTTGGCCCAACCACCCTGCCCCAGTCCGACCTTTAACTTTACCATCTTTAATTTTAATATTCTGAGACAATGTTTATGATGGAATGTGTACTGGGTCGAAATGGAAGCTTTCTACAAGGTACATTTATCAAATTTAGAGGAATTATCGGGGAAATTAATTATTTTGCTAATAGAATTCGAAATTTCCAGGATCGATAAACCTAGTCACACTTCAGGAAAATAAATGGAGTTTTTCAAAGTCGATCAAAGTAATTTTTAGATCAACATTAATGCATTATTTTCGTTTACCTTTCTTTTTTAACAATGTTAACAATTGGATAGTAATAATGCAAAAAATAACTATAAAAAAATAACTAGTAAATTATGGCATCTTCTTCTTTTAATAAAATATTAAAAATTATATTTCACACACATTTAAAATACTCGCTCTTTTATACCACTTATATTATGCCACTTGCATGAGAAGAACATCGTTTTATCTAAATTGAAATACACATTTATTATTTTATTTTTAACTAATCAATATTCAAAATATCCAAAATAATTGAACAACTATCTTATTCTTCCATAACATAATAATAATATACTCATAACAATACATAGACATTAAAATGAGGCTGCAGTATGAACGCTGAAGATATGTCTGAATAGATTCTTCTTGAAATGTGACGCATATGGGCATAGAGTACATTTATGTGAAGGTTCTTTTCCACAAAATTTGACATGCTGCACATAGTTGTTTCTATATTTATTTATAGAACCACACTTATCACATTTATATCCTAAAACAGAATAAAATATTGAATCAATATTTTTATATTTAAATTAAATCAATAAAAGGAAAAACAAAAATTCAATTACCATGGTTATTCAGAACAATTTTTTTATTTGTTTATTTTTTCTGCAAAAAGAGTTTTCTCTTCCTAGGAGCCTTTACAGCTCACTGCCCGGTGATGGGCAGTGTTTGTAACGAGAGAACACTGCCGGAAACGGCAGTGCACTTAGAAGGCTCCGGGCGCAAATGACCATAGATGTTGACGCGACTTAAATTAAAAAAAAGTATGCAATCCTAAGTTGATTTTATAAAATAAGAACGTTAAGTTGTTTTAATTACTCAAAAAATGGAACATCTTTCTGTGCTCAAATTGACAGAAACTCAAGTTCTGATGTTCCTAGTTCCATAAGTCTATCCACTCTTGTATTTCTTTTAATTTATTCGCGGTCCCAGTGCCAATAATAATAATAATCCTCTGTAACCAATGTGCCGGCGGTGCCAACAAAAACCTGAAAGTATAAGCCACGTGATTGCGGAATGCCCTACTCTCGCCCCAGTAGAATACATCAATCGGCACGATCTTGTGGCTAAAATTCCCCACTAGCAATAGGCCTTTAGATGAAGGTTTATAAATGGTAAATTGGATCCATATTACAATTATAAAGCAGAGTCTGTTTGTGACGATTAGAACTACCGCTTGTACCATAACAGGTCTGTGCTGACTGACAGAGCGATCCACCACAATAAAGCGGACATCATTCTAGAGAAAAACTGAAAAAACAAGTATATGTAGTCGATATCGCTGTCCCTAGTACACAGAACATTGCAAGCACAATAGCGGAGAAAATTAGGAAATATGCAGAACTGATTGAGGAAATTATTAGAGTGTGGCAAGTAGAGAATGTACTGATGCCCCCTGTAGTAATTTCGAATCCAGGTGTCGTCCAAAAAACATTACATGAATCTCTAAAGACCTGAACTCTCAACTACTCTGTTCCTCTTAATGCAGAAAGTAATTGTCCTGGAAACGTGCCGTATCGGCCGCTTATATTGAAATATAATTAAGCACACTAAAGTTTATGCTTGGTACACCACACAAACTTGCGTAACCAGTTATAAGACTGAGAAAGAAATAATAATAATAATAATACTGGTTTATAATATTTTTATACAGTACAGAAATCTTGAAAAAAAGGAAGTATTGTAAGGCTTAATGTGAACCGTCGGCCCGAAATCGATGCTACATATACACAAAAAATAAAATATAACCGCTTTAATAAAAAATACAAATAATAAAAAAAATTCAAACGTGATCTGACATACTATGACAGTTTCATACTGCGTAGAATCCCCCCCCCCCCAACCACAACACAATGTTCATACCTTCATATTATGAGAAAAAGTTGGTTCGGTATTTAATCTAGGAATAACGGTCGCTTTTTACAAATGGATGGCCTCTCAAAAAACGTATTCTACATTAATAAATAAAAATAGTAATTTCAAAACAATATAATATATCAGAGATATTTTCCGTGACCACGACATTTTATAAATTAAATTTTTATTTTTTTTTATTTCACAACTGCACTACATTATCAAAATAGGTGGAAAAGTCATTACATATGATAAAAACAAATATCGTGAAGAGCGTGAGAGGAGAATTCATTAGTGAAGCTCCAAAGAAAAGCACTACAATTCATTCATCGCACTGTGGCACTTTTTTCAACAAGAAGATCACTCGGCCATCCGCGCTTCAAGCGTCGCGAAGGATGTTCGGGTAGTGTGCATGTGGCAAGTTTGGTCACCAGAGGATTGGGATGTGACGACAATGGGGCGTAGAATTTGATGTAGCGGGATCTTATCGCTTCGGACACATATGGATCTAGAAGGTCACAGTGTAGTGTACTATCTGACACAAAGTAAGGAGCACCCACAAAAGAAGGGATTGGATTCTATATATATTTGATGGTTTGGCTGAATCCCAAAGTTCCATTCCATATGTCCAAACTGTTTGAGTATTGTTGTTTATATGTGTTAGTAAGTCGTTTGTTGTTTAGTGATAATTTTGATTGTTTGTCGAGAAGTCGAGAGAAATTAACGTATGTTCAGTTCTTTCCGTTTAAGTCTAGTATGAGGGTTCCAATTAGTCGCTTGTATATTTTCATAGATAGCTTACACAGTCGGTGGCGAAAAGAGGTATGTGGTTAAGGTAAACGGGTGGAAGGATAGATCGCCTAAGGGAGAACGTTATTTAGTTGCATTTGCAATTTTTTGTATACAAAAGCGTGGAATAAGTTGGAAATACTCACACCTCATTTTAACTAACCACCAAAATAATTAAGATTAAGCTTAAAGGAGTTTTATTTGAAACAGCCCTGCGATAGCCAGTCTAATTGCTTATCAAATAAAAACCTAGAAGATGCAGTGGCACGCCTCAGAGACTCCTCCCAACGCCGACGCAAATGAACATTAGAAATTTTGAGGCAAGAGGTACTAGATTTTGGAGAGATAGTGTGACCAAGTCTTATTCAGTGCTAATTTTGCGGTAGAGACATTCTCTTTAAGGTGGTTATCAATACCAAGACGACGAGGGCATAAATTCACACCCAAATACTAGTATTTATTGAGTCTCTATCTAATACTAGTATTTACTGAGTCTCTATCAAATACTAGTATTTATTGAGTCTCTATCTTCTCTCTACCGGCAACCCTAAATACAATATTTTTTTTTATTTTTCTACATTCGCTTGCAATCCCGATTGATCACAATTTCTGTAGCAGTGGCCAAATTGTGGATTAATATTTGTTAAAAATAAATTGTGTTTCCACTATTGTATATATTTAATTTTCTCTCTCGCTCTCAACGCAATCAATGAAAACATTTCATACTCACGGAACCTCTCACAGAGTTTTTTTCAGGTGCTAATTTATTTTCGAAAAATCCCACTAATATAATATTAGAGGCAACTAAACTTATAGTTTTATTAATTTTATCAATTTAAAATTTAAAGAATTACAATAAGATGATGTGAGTGTAAGACTCGTATTTTGGATTTAATTTTAGTCACAGTTTAAATTTTTAATATTACAGTTGAAATTGGAGACCTTTAAAAACACTATAGAGATCTGTTTCTGTCAAGATTTAATCCCTCTATACTAAGTTGTAATGTGTATTTAATTTTTGTTAGAATTAAAGTGGTGAATTTAACTTTTTTTTCATTTGTTTTACAAATTTGTATTCATTTATTTTGATAGTTTAAAAAAATATTATACAATTTTAACAGGGATAAAAGTCATGATTTATTGAAAGCATATCAGTAGTCAGTCCTTCTAACAAGTTCATTTATGTAACTAAAAAGAAGTTTTTAGTTAACTTTATTCTTTTAATTAATTACTTTAAATATGTATGTATGTATGATTTTTAAAATGCAAATTAGAAAAATTAAAATACAATACAGTAATACAGAATAAAATGCAAAAGAACGTTTAGTGCAGGATCGGAAGTACTACAAGAAACTATAATATAATAGTGGAGAGGAAGAAGCTTTCATTTCTTTAGGTGACTGCATCATCCTTACTGTACAAAAATCAAACATGTTTGATAAAAAATATTTATCACAGGACTTTCTATTATTGCAACTAAACTGGTCGTTTAGGTACTCCCAATTAGGAATTTGTTGAGAGGTCTGATTTAATGCAGTTGGCTGCATCTTTTAATTAACAGCGATTGCATTGGTTTTTGTATGGTATCAAATCTTAGAATTGCAGGTCTCTTTAATTGCTTTATGTATAGTATATTTTTATGTTTTCCCTTTAATATAGTGAATAAAATTAGGAAAGCTAAATAAAAAAATTTGACACGATTACAATACTTCCTCCTCTTACTAGGAGTAACAGATAGTAAAAATATATAGCAGTATAATAGGTTAAAGATATTAATAATACTAAAATAAACAAAAAATATTTATTTTCATTAGACAATGCAAATAATATTTATTTATTTTATTACAAAATATATTTTTTTTAAGAATGTTAGACAAGAAGCGATAAATACGGCAGAAAAACTTGGAAAATATTAAATTTAAATTCTGAAACGTAAAATTATAATTGTTAACGAGTTTGCAGGAAATAATTATCAACAAATTAGTTATTGTTCATCTAAATGAAAGACATAATATAAAAATTCAAAGAATAAATACAAAATCTTAATAAATTTCATTTTTTCCATAAAAACAAATTGATCTCCAAAAAATAAGATAAAATTAAAACAAATACAGAGATAAAAATTCGTTCTTTTGTTCAAAATTTTTAAAATAATATTTATTAAACAAAAATAAAATAAATTAAATCAATTAGTAATAATAAAGTAGTGTCCCATCAAATATAAGCTTTATGTGTAATCCTGGTGTGTGCCCTAAGTGAAGTAAGTGATTCAGACATGTAGGGGCAGTAACTACACTTATATTTGTCAGAACATTTATATTTCTTCCTATGCATTTTATATGTTAGATAGTCTGGAAACATTTCGCCACAATAGTTGCAAATATTGCATAGTAAATTTATTTCTGCTGGATTATTATTTTCGCCTTCTGAAAAGAGAAATTTCAAGTGAATGACCATTCCCTACTATTCAAATTTGCCATGAAATAAAAAAGATTTGCTTTTGTTTGTTTGTTTTGATTAATTATATCAATTAATAATATAAAAATAGTCCTCACAAAAATATAAGCGAAATAATTACTGTTATACATACTTTTAAAAAATGAATAGTCATAGTTACAAATAGTATATATAATAGTAAATTTATAAAATAAGTTAATATAATTTCTACAATAACTAATAAATGTATAAGTTATGATTAATTTTTTACTACAGGAAACAAATGTGATGAATTGTAAAAACAGTAACACTCTAAGAAAGGAATAAAAAAAAAACAACTTTTAATTTCAACTAGTTTTCTATTGTCTATAAATCTGTTCAAATATAAACAACAATGAAACATACTAAAAAACTTCTGACAAAAAAATATATTTTACTAAAAAAATCTTACTTTACTAATCTGACACAATTCTCTGCGATCTATATTTATTCAATTTTACCTAGATGTTTTTTCATACTATGAAATGCATGAATTTCCTTTTATAATATATTAATAATCGCATAAGTCACAATACATTAGTAATAATATAATACACAGACTTACACATGACTTACATTAGTAATATAAAAACTTCAAATATGCATTTTTTTCACAGAAAATTTAAATAAACACTGACTTTATAATTAATAAATTCTGGAAGACAATTCTGAGTTAAAATAAAAGCCCTTTTTAAAGTCCAGTTACCTATTTCTTTTTTTAATTAATTATTAATTTTCTTTTATAATTTAAATCATGTTATTAATCTACAATTAATGTTAGATAATACGGAATATAAGTAAAGTGAAATGGGAAAATTAGAATCGGTGAACATTTCAGCAGTAATATATTTCATATTTTCGACATTTTAGTACAGGTTTGAAAAATTTAAATACTAGAAATATTTTTAAATAAATTATGTTCAGGAAATACATCTTGACTTTGCTGGGATCATGACAACATAAATGCTAACGTTCAAAAGACAAAAGTTTACATCACACAGAGTACTAAGAATTCTGCAGCTTGGATAGAATTATATGTTTAAAAAAACAATTAATTACTTACCTTTTTTAACAGTTCTATTAAATCATAAACTAACTGCTTAGGATATATAAATATTAAGAAGAAAAAAAAAAAAATAGAGATATATTACTTAAAATGACAAGAAAATATCAAACTCATCCTGTAATACCCTCATAGAATTACTGAAAAAATGCTCTATCTCTCCATTATTTTAATGAAGGCGAATCACTGAAACAATGGTAAAACATTCAAATGCAGCTTAGAGAAAAGCCTTTTGTCAAATACCCAAAAGACACTCAAAATCGAATTGCAGAAAAAAATGTTTCAAAATAAAAATGCATCATAAAAATACATCACATAAATCTGTAAATGAAAAAGTGAAAAACTATTCTGTAAACTGATATTTCCTATATCTGATTTTGATCCAAACCTTCGTGTCAGAGCAATATATACTGCGGAATATCAAATCTAAATTTCCTGCAAATTTTGCGATTTTAAATCTCGTACAGCCAGGGATAAACGTACGGAGACAAACCCCAAATAATATACTTTCAAACAAAAGGTACGTGTGCGGGGACACAACAAGAGAAAACAAATCTGCAAATAAATTGTCATATTTATGAAACATTTTTTTTTTTCAGATTTGATTAATGTATCAATGAGAGTTGACAAGAATTAGGATTTTTCTGATCGAATCTATTCTTATTAATTTGCTTCAGTGTATCATACATAAGTGACAAAATTCATCTGCAACGATAAGAGTAAACAAGCAAACGGTGACAGGCAAGCAAATCATAACGCGAAATAGCACGAAAAAAGGGACTCTTTCAGAACTGACGAAAAAATGAAACTAAGAAAGGAAGTAGTAAAGTAAATTAGTGAATAGTCACCAAATAGAACAAAGAATGAGTTAAACCAGTTTTGTCGTATTCCGTAAAAATTATAAAAATTTAAGAAAGTAAAATCTTCACTAAAAGATGTAAGAATTCACTACTAAGTAAACATGGGTCAATTGAAAGCATTCTGCCACAAAAATAAACTCATTTAAAAAATGTTCAAGTAGAACTGAACAACTATGTAGGTGGTGCGTGGGCGGATAATCGCCTACGTTGTTATTCCTATCTTCCACTAAATTAAATGATTGCTCCAGGTTTAACTGTAAAATACTTGAAAAACTTAATCTAAACTTCGGAAATTATCCAAAATAAATCTTAATCAATACCGATTATTGAGTTTTCTCCTTTCATAAATTTTAAATTCGGAGCAATTTCGTAATCGATAATAAAATGATTCTATTCGTATATTTTATAAGAAACAATAAATCTCAAAAGTGAAATTATGCTGGCTGTTCATTTTATTGATTTGTTTAGTACTGACTCATTCATTTCAGTCTGGTAATCGTTCACATAAAAATAGTAAAATACTATTGAACCGGGAATTCATAAAAAAAAAAAAAAAAAAATCTGGAGAAGCTTCAACACGACTTTCTCTTGCAGAAATTCGCATAATTTTACTGACAAATTCCTTCAACCTAAATTTTTTACTAAATTCAAGCTACCTTCGATATTATACTAAGTGAGGGAAACTATAGCAAAAATAAAATGGCACTTCTGAGGGAAGTGTGACGTCCTAGCGCCATCAGAATCAATTTTGTCAGGCAAATATTCAAATAAAATTGATAGAACAACATTTTCCGGTTTCTGGACTTTCTTTAAACTTGATTATTGGCAAAACAATGAATAACACATTAAATAAGTGTTAGAACCGAATAATATACTGAATGGCATTTTACAGGTAAACTTAACTTCACCTCTTCACCGAGTCCTTCTAAAACAATGTTTCCAGAAAAATGGTTCAACTAAAAAAGATAGGTCTCTTGTATGAAATTATATATATATGTCCAGTGTATATGCAAAGTTTAAAAAAATAATCTTTGAAACCAGTTCGAGAAAATTTCAAAAATCTATTTAAAATGGTAACTCCGATTAAGAAACTATGATCGAAAGTTTTCCGCAGATCTTCTGGTGATAACCCAAACAGAATATCAATGATTTAAGCATACTGCGACTTTTTTTTACGCACACACACATTCTTAGGTGCTTTCTCACCTAATTAATATTAAAGACAATTAAGCGTGTAGTAATAATTTCAAATATGCAAAGATAAGAAAATTTGTGCGTTGCGAGTGGGTAAGGAAAAGTCATACTAGTGTTTCTTATCTGATATACGAGCCATGTCCAGTAAGTAAGTGTACTGAGGCTCTCACGGCCGGAGGGATTTTTTTTTCGACATGTTGGCTACACTGTCGTGTAGCCTGATTCCTCCCTTCCGCAACGAGACTGGTTCGAGGTCAGTACGTTGAGAACTGTCGACGCGACAATACGTTTCGTGAAAAATGTCAATCCAATCACCCGCCAAGTGTGAAATACGCGGCGTCATCCGTTATCTCATTTGGAAGGGAAAAACTCCGGTTGAGGTTTATAATGAGGTAAAAACTGCATATGGTGATAAAGCTATGAATCGTACGAGTGTGTTCAAGTGGTGTCGCGAGTTTAAAAACGGTCGTACGTCTGTGCATGATGATCAGAGGAGCGGAAGACCTTCAATTGTGACTGACGAAATTGCGGCAAAAATCGAAAATGCGCTCCTTGACGATCGCAGATTGAGTGTGGATGAACTTTCTGAGATGTTTCCGCAAATCTCCAGATCTCTGCTACCCGAAACCATCACAGAAACCCTCGGATATCGGAAACTGTCCGCGAGGTGGGTCCCAAAACAGCTGACAGACCAACACAAGTTGAATCGAGTAAACTTGATTGGTCCGGGCAAGAGTTTTTGAGACGCTACAAACTCCATGGAGATGATTCTCCGCTCCATCATTACTGGAGATGAAACTACTTGGGTTGCACACTACCCACCTGAAACGAGGAGGTGAAAGGGGAGGAGGAGGAGTGGACGAAGGGGTTGGCGGGAAACTACTTCGAAGAAGGCATCAAAAAATTAATACCCCTGTTCACCACCTGCATTGAGAGGAATGGTGACTATGTCGAAAAATAGCTTACATATGTCACTAATGTAACCAGGTAATTTTTTTGTTCAAATAAAAATTTTTGTAACCTACAAAAATTCAGTACACTTACTTACTGGACATGCCTCGTATATACGGACAGGTTGATAATTTTTACATGCATCATCCACTTGTCTTAAAAACTACTTGCCACATAGAAAAAAAAATCCAAATGATGCCCTATTTCATTTTTCAAGATTTCAAGTATGTAATGAATTATTTTATTTAAGCTTCAGACATAAGAGATTTCGAAACCACCTTTCTTGTTTCAATTGGACCACATTTTTTTTTTTTTACGAATTCTTGAAGTCATATTTTTCCCCATGAAAACTAGTTATTGATCGAAAAAAATCCTTTGTACATTCCCTGAGATATAAAATTTTTATGTAGAGAAATTCTCTGCCTTGTTCCACATTGTTTTTTTAATTTATAGCCAATAAAGGCCAAATCATGTGCACATTAGTTGTTCACAATGGTCATGATCATTAAATAAGCACAAACACGCCCTATTTGTCCAGTTTAAAAGTGTCTGAGCCAATACAAATCGGGCGGATTTCTAATTCAGAGGCGTCAGGTCAGGGGAGCGGAACTCTGAATGGAATAGTGTGTGCCAATCCAGTCACCCCCGTAAGTGAGATCTAGATAACGCCTTACTATTCGCGCATTATGAGTAGACATCTATCTTGCTGGAATTAACTCATTTGCCGGCGTGCTAGATGGATATTTTCAAGCAGATCTGAAAGGAGTTCACATAAAAAATGATAACGTCTGCGTTCAATGTTTCATGTAAATATACGGACCTCAGATTCAATAAATTTACATTATCCGTAAATTTACATTTATCACTCCAAAAAATATTTTTAACGTAGATACGTTTTTTGGGAGGCATCTACTTGGTAAAAACGAACGTTTCTCACGTGAAAAAGCGAATGAACGTTTTCTCATAGCAGGGTAGTGAGGAGGGATTTGGGGAGGTTCGGGGGAAGGGGGGTGAAAAACCTAAAAACGTATTCTACGCATGTTGTACCGTTTGAATTTTTTTCCTTATTTGACTATTATCCAAACAAATCGGGTGTGAAACACTCACACGACTTTCTCTTATACCTGTCAATAAAAATTAATTATAAAATGATAAATTTTCTTTAAATTTAAAAGTTTATCATTTATTCTAACATAAATATAGTGGTGTGGGGGGACAAGTGCCAAACTACCCAAAATAGAAGCAGGTAGAGAAGGATTATATTTTAGAGAGCGTCAATATTAATGTACAAACACATTTGAATTTTAATGTCTCAGATTCCTCAGAATCACATTAAAAATTTTTGCAGAAAAATGTTTCATATAAAAGTGATACCTATCTATGCAGCAAGCATTCCAAATTAAAAGAAAATCGTTCTAACCTTTTTGAGAATATGGAAGTGGAGGAAATGCTCCCCAGTAACGTGCTTACACAGCTAAACGTTCTACAACGACGCCAGAAGCCCAATAAACAATTAATAGGAGTCGAATGAGCCGGCCATTATATAAAAGGTCTAACACAAACGGCCTTTCTCAAGGCCTTGCTAACGCCTGCGTTAAGTTATTACCTGGAAAGCAGGTGGTCTTAACAATGATATATTTTCTGAAATGAAAATGATTGTTACTTACAATGATATCAATGTCTATGGAAACTTCGAAGCGGAAGTATCTTCAGAAAAGCTGGAATATTAACAGCTAACGGATACCAGATCTATACAATAAAAAGAGGATGTCAGGTCGAATCCGGCATCGTTCATTGTCGTCAGATGTCAAGTCTGCAACAAAATGGACAGCACTGATATCTTGGATGCGGTCCAACACTGAATGTTTGGAAGCACGGAGCCCATAAAAAAATTTTCTTCTTACACAATTCTTCTAACAACGACCAAATCTAGCCTGGGTAGAGACAACCTGGGATCCTAAGTTCTGCATTTTTGCAGATATTTCAACCGAGGGGGATATTAAAACACAAATTATTAGTCAATCGCGGAGGAGTTTCTAGATAGCTGAGGAAATTGGCCTGCTGGACCTAAATAACAGAATTACTTTCACCGCTCCAAATCTATCCTTTTTAAACACATTAGTTGCCAGATGTAACTTACAACTAACATCTGAAGTAAATAAGACTCTTCCCGTTCTGCTAAAAGTAGCAGCATTCATACCACTGCCAACAGATATCCTTCATCCACATCAGCCAACAGAGATGCGGGAGCTAGAGTTTATTCCCAAATTTGCAGCATTACTGAGCCTGTTGGCAGGGTAGCTACAAATTTTGACGGAAAGATCTGGCCTATCTATCTAACCCAGAGACCAGAGAACAAGTTTGCCACATTCGTGGACTCCCAGGCGGCATTGCAGGCATTGAATGGGGATCCTCGCACTTGTCACCCTGATGTAGTCAGGAATACTCCTTGATCAGGAAAGCAGAATCTCTGGAAAACAAGTTGTTTTCCAGTACATCCCTGGGCTTGGAAACGACGAGGCGGACGCCTGACTCGAGAAGATCAACAAAGCTCAGCCAAACATGAGCCTGACGTTCCAGTCGGCGAGAAAGATCTTCCACAGCTACTTCAAGAAGCAGATTTAAGATAAATCCTCCAGTAAGAGGAAGTAAGCGTTAGGAAAAGCTTAAAGACAAAGAACATAGGTTCCCACCTGATTTAATGGTAGAATTTCTAGTTATAATTAGAGGGTCATAATAATTGGCACAAGAGCACTTTCACAACTCAAAGTATTATAAGGGTAGTATTCTAAATATTAAAACATCATTGTTAGTTAAATAAAGCCGAAGCTTCTTTCAAATGTGCATGCGAGAACCCAATTGTTCACTCTACTTTATTTGAAATAAGAACGAAATTTTAAATACATCTAACATCTAACAATAGTAATGGAATATTTTTAAATCATGTTCAAAGTATAGACAATGCATCATTCAAAACTAATGAAACCACAGAATATTGATATTTCGAGAGGAAGTTTGAGATTTTTGACATTTTGCACTGTAATTAATATTAAAATTATAATGTACGACTTTTGTTGCTGAAATCTTGGTTCTCTTTCCTTTGTGATTTTCGACTCATCAAAACATTTATTTGACTATTTGAAAAGTTTTTTTCTGTTTCAGTAAATCTATCTGCTTAGCTACAGCAATTATCAACCAAAGGAAAGATAAAATTAGATGGAGTATTTTAAAATTAGAATTCTTATATGTTCTTTGTTTTAGAACTAAGTGTCTTCGGAGTAGGCTGTTTAGCCTTCGCCACCGCGATGTCTTCAGGTCTATTGTGGCACAGAAATAAGTGTTAGCCATATTCAATAAAAAAGATGAAATAGGAAGAGAATCCAAATCTTAAGAAGTCCTTCTACTTTAAGTATCTGCAGCATAACGAAAAAGAACATTATTTCTTATACAAGCCTTAGTATCTTGGTATGCTTAATAGCAATGCATTCCTAGTTCAAAATAAACATTAGAGATAGTTTTAAATGATAACTACGATTTGTGAAGATACATTTTTAGGAATGATGCATAGTTAAAGGCCCTCTAAGCTTAGAATTAAATTTTCTATCAAATTCTTAAATGTAATCTTTCGTTAAGTTATAGCCAGTACGCTCAAAAAAGGGTTAGATAGTAACCGGTTATAAAAATAACCTTCCAAAGATAAAATACTGAACTTAAGATAAGAGTTGAATTATTTACGATGATGCATTAATTGTAAACATCTAATTAAAATATTCATATACTAATAGATTCTTCGTTAGAATAATGGAAAGCCTTACAAATTATACCCAACAAACAATCTATTAGATTTTTTAAACCGTCTTGTTTTGTACATAACACATCAAATCATGCTGAAGTTCTTTGCAGAACTATTTTTGTAGTAATTAAGATTTTAACCTATCTTAAATGTACAAATTTAAATTCACCTCACAAAAGATTTATTGTTTTTTCTATATTTTTTTTTTAATCTCATGTTAGGTAAAATGGTGCAGCACTGAATAAATTAAAAATAACTTACAAACTGGAATCAAATGCAAGAAGCTGCCAATCCTTACCGTTTCTGAACTATCACGCACTTATTTTAAACGAAGTTAGTTAAGTCACTTTTTTTTACAATACAAAATCTCCAATTGCAGCTATATGCAAAAATATAGAAAAGAACTTCATTTTAACTCGCTTTGAATTGAATGTTAAACGAATTTAAAAGTCGAATAAGTGATATTTACAAAAATATTGGTAATCAAAAACTTCCGAACATTTAACCCTATAATATACAGACACAAAATTAAATTTCTGCGAAATAAATGAGAATTTATATCTAATTTATTTTTAAAATTTGTAAAATAAGCAAATACCCGTAATACTTCAATCAAATCTTAAAATATGTTCATTTTAATACCACTTCTGATATGTTTACACTTTAAACACTTTACGAATATGCAGGTTATAAATGTTTTTGAAGTTGTTCTGTAGGTTGCACTATTTTAAATTTTTAAAAGTATGGTTCTAAACATATCGGTTGATAAGAGATCATAGAAATAGATTGACATTTTAAACATTTGGTTTTCTATGAGATATAATTGTCTAAATATCGTTCATAAAATCTATTCATTGCAGTTAGAAGCTATTAATTATTAGAACATTTATGGTTTTATTACATTTAAACTTTTTTTTTTTTTTAATTCAGTATTATTCTTTTGCTTTAAGTTGGATCTTCATGCTTCTTCCAGCTCTTTTTTTTTCAATCTATCTCAAAAACTTCCAATCAAAACTACTAAGTTATAACTAATAATCTATTAAATTGGAAGATATTTGCCTTCACTGTTGAAATTTCATAATCTATTTTTAAAATTTCGTTACATTAAGGAACATGTTTTTTGATTGAATACGACCATGCTTACAAAATTTGACAATATATTAAGTTGTTGCAAAAGGACATTAAAAACAGTTAAAGGACATACTACTTAGTATTTGATTATTCTAATATTAGCTGAAAACGTTTTTAACATCAATGCCGGGAGTGGGAAGGCAATCGCATCCGTCCAAATGAGCGACAATTTCTGTCGAAGTAATAAAAAAAAAAAAAAACTTGTTCTCGATCTTGGTCTCGCTTTAAAGAGGAAGTATGAAAGTTTGTCCAGTACCACTCCGACATTCGTGGCTGGACGTCGCGAACTGCGCACGCGCAAGTAGAGCCCACGATTTTCCACTTTACGGTTTCGACACGTGTTCATAAACGGAATTATATCAGAGACTAATTATTATCCTATCCGAGTTAACCAAGTGTTGTGTTGAAGAGGAGAGTATGTGTTACACCTCATCCTGGACTCCCAGTGAGTATCTCAAAAAATTTAAAAGATAGAAGGCTATGAATTTGATAAAGTTCGAAAATATCTCGATTTTCTTAAAATGTCGCGATATATGGGGGAAAAGTATCAGCAGAATTACAAAAATTGGGGACGAATGCAGAGAGCACAAATTCATGCATAGAGTACTCCGGCGAGTATAGGCAACGTGAGGCGCTCGGACAAGTTGGGCGGCATCATACATGCCTGGGTCAAGTATGCTGTGGAGATCCATCTTTGCTGATGAGATGGAGAATGCAATGGAGGTGAACCCAGACCTATCGGACCCAATAGAATAGAATAGAAACGGGGAGGGGGGTGAGCCTCATTCCACTGCGACCTACAAATTGAGGTCTATTGTGGATCCCCTTAAGTTACAGAACAGCCCCAGCTTTGCCCTCCTAATCAATCCTAGCAAAGCTGAGAGCGGCTCCGTCATGAAGCTTTCAGCTTCGGGATTGCCCGTCCCCAATTGAAGAAACCTAATCCTCGCCAGGCTGGCGCACTCACAAAGGATGTGCGCCGGGGTCTCCTCCTCTACCTTGCAGAATCGGCATACCGCACTATCCGCAAGTTGTAGGTGGTGCATGTGTCTATTCAGCCTACAATGCCCTGTTAGTAGACCCACAATTAACCTTATATCCCTTCGGGTTTGGCTCAGTAGGTCTTTGGTAAATTTAGGCAAATGTCTTTTAATGAAGAGCTTTGCCTGCCTCTGTCCTGGTGTTCCCTCCCACCAACGCAGACGCTGATCTTCTATCCACCCCTTGATAGAAGTTTGGATGAGGCTCCTGGACAAGCCGCAGAAGGGTTCGGGGCCTATAAAGGTATCCTGCGAGCCCTCCCTCGCTAGGGCATCCGCCCTCTCATTGCCCAGGAACCCCGCATGTCCCGGCACCCAGGCGAGTGTCAGTTTATTCCGAGTACCCACCTCGGTGAGGGCAAGTAGGCAGTCCCACACCAGTCTTGAGACTATTTGGTGTGAGGAAAGTGCCTTCAGGGCTGCCTGACTGTCGGAGTATATGGCCACTCTTCTACCCACTATCCTCTGCCTTATAATCTCCCTAGCGCAGAGTTGTAACGCCACGACTTCAGCCTGAAAGACCGTGGCGTACTTCCCTAGGCTGGTCTTAATTTTAACTTTAGGCCTGCCCCCGTAGACCAAGCTCCGACCCCAGTCGGAATTTTGGATTCATCTGTATACCAGATCGAGTTACCGAACAGGGGTGGGTCGCAGCCCCATTCGCCTCTGCTCGATATGACAATATGGAAGTTCCTTTCGAAGGAATACTTAGGAACCATCCTATCCGTTGGCATCCCTAGAAGATAGTCCGCCTTGATTTCCTCAATCAACCTTCCTCAAGGTAGGGATTTGTTGATGGCCCACCTGACTTTGCTTGGCCTTGTTATGAGAGTGGCGAGTCTCCAGTCCTCTGGGGATGGTCTAATGAGCCTATCCCCAGGGATCCCCGCCACCTCTAGGCCTGCAAGTCGGGATGAACCTGGATAATGCGTCTCCGCGAGGAGCTCTAAGCTCTCCTCTTCGGAGACAGTGAAGGTCCCATCCCCCTTTCGGAGGAACCCCACTTCCTTCGCAGTACCGTCTTTGGCCAACGCTCTGTGGATTCTGGCACACAAGGGTGAGTCCTCAATCTCCTCGCAAAACCGCCTCCACGAACGTCTTTTGGCCTTCCTAATTTCTTTATTGTACTGCGTGAGGGCATCGGACCCAATAATTCCTGGTGGACACGGGAGCTAACAGCAACCAAAAAAGATGTAGCCAGGAAGCGAAGAAGATACCAACGGGAACATAATGGTGAATGAATCCCATCAAACATATTTAGATGAATATCGAGATGCCCGAAGGCGCTATAAAAAGATGGTGTATGAGGCCAAGACCTCAAGCTGGCGTGAGTTTGTGGAATCAGAAGGCAATAAAGATCCTTGTGGTATTGCATACTTAGTGCAAGCGATTAAAATAAGGACGAATCTGATACTAGCTAGTCTACATAAACGGAGTATCGGGTGCCGGGTCCTGGCGGGAGTCAACTGAGTACTTATTGAAAGTACTCCTTTCTGAGGATGACCTAAGGACGACATTTGTTTGCAAAAAAAGTCGTCGCGAAGCAGCCTATGAGTCACTTATACTGGCTGAATATATAACGAAATTTAATATTTATGATGTGAAGTTTGTTTTTGGCGAAATCAAAAACAAAAAGGCTTCAGGAATGGATATGATAAATGGAGAAATTGTCCGGAAAAATGAGGATGTTATAGGCCAGTATCTGCTTGGCTTTTTCAATGGATGCCTGAGACTGGGATATTTTCCCAGTCAATGGAAAACAGGGCTTGTTGAATATTATGTACACGTAGGAACAAGCCCATAGATAGTGTAAAGTCGTATCGATTGATACAACTTCTACCCGTTTTTGGGAAACTGCTGGAAAAACTGATATAATGAGATTGAAAAGCTTTATCAGTTTCAGCCCCAGCCAGTATGGCTTTGTATGGGGAAGATCGACGATAGATGCGATATCTAAGATCCTTGAATTGGTGCCGGGCAGTGGGCACAAATACGTCCTGGACATATTCCTGAACATAGCTGGGGCCTCTGATAATGTTTGGTGGCCGACCGTTTTGGTCACTCAGAAGAAGAGATTGGCCGCCAAATCTTTTGAAATTGATTCAAAGCTACCTCACCCAAAGAGTGGTGGTGATAGTGAGTCAAACCGGCGAGATTTCAAGGTCAATAACCAAATGTTGCCCGCAAGGTTCCTTTCCTACGGAAGGGAGTCACCAAGGTGGTGGCCCCGTTCCTATGGATGAATTGCTTGGGCATATAGAGAATATAGATTATTGTGATTGGGTTGCATAAGCTGATGACCTCGTAATAGTTGTCCATGGAGATTCTCGTCGGGAGTTTTAGAAGCGTGCTAGCGCTGTAGTGTCTCCGATAAGAGTTAGTGTCAGGGGGAAAAGCTACAGATTTTGTTCGAGAAGTCTAAAGTGATGCTAATGAAAGGCAAGCTTCATCCCAGTCGTTCTCCCTGGATCAAGATGGACGAACAAGAATACTCCAGTAACCCAGTTTGAGTACCTGAGCGTGCTGCTGGATTGGAAACATTCTTTTAAGCCCTATATTCAACGGGTTGCCTCCAGAGTCTCAATTTGTACTAGAGCAAAGAGTAGGCCGTGGTGAGTGAGGGCTGAAGGCTGGTGTGGCCTTGACCATGTATAGAGAATGTTGCAACATTCGCAACTGCCTGTTGGGCTGAGAAGCTTGACATGCTGTCGTACAGCGGCACTCAATTACGAATGCAAAGAGCCATTTTGTGATCTGTGCTATGCGACATCTTCCATGGTCTCCTTACCGGTGGTCGCTAGTGTCCAGCTCCAGCATCGAGCAGAGACGAAGGTCCTTACCCATAAGCAAAAGAAAGGGGGAATGATTGTCCTTGATGGTGAGGAGCTGACTAGTCAGACCCCTCCTGCCCTCGTAAAGAAAAGATCCGAGAGTTCGAGATTGGGAAGTGGCAAAGACGCTGTGATGAAGCAGAGAAAGGGAGAACCACATATGAGTTCTTCATGAATCTGCGCCACAGACTGTCGATTCGATGGCTGGAGTTATCCCAATACCGTAACACAATATTTCATGGGCCATGGGGAGTTCAACTCAAAGCTCTATGAGCTGGAATTGAAAGATTCCCGGAATTGTGAATATGGTGAACGGGACACGGTGCACCATGTTCTCTTCCCATGTCCTCTCCTCGACGAGGCAAGAATCTATGGAATTCTAGCTGAAAAGAAAGGGAGAGAACTGGCCGTAGCGTGTGCGAATAATAATAATAATAAAGACCCATCGGTCCCACTTGGCACCCCAAGCAGGAGGCAGGAGCCCAAAATTGGACTTCTACTTGAAACTACTGGTCTTGGACTGGTCGACAACTACTTGAAAAAACATTCTTACACAACGACTTCGGCCATAAATGTGACATTTAGGACCGTCTGTCATTCGAAAATGATTTGAAGCCTAACAGTAGGAGTACCTTTGGCATGCTGCCTACAGTGTTGTCGACTACTTCTTGCGCAAGAAATTTCAACTCACGGACAGCCCACATGCGCACAGCCTCCTCTGGCTTAACGGAGTTTGACGAGAATGAGACAGCGAGGATACTATTCGGATGCTCGACACAATATGCTTAGTCGACATATTGTTGTTCAGCGCAAGTTCTCCAAAACGACCGGAGACTAGAGTTTACAGCAATATGCGGGCCTTTCTTATCGACAACAAGCTCGACAGGTGCTTTCTTATCTGCGATATCTGGGCATGGTGAGCTCTACGATTAAGAGGCTGATTGCGTACTTCAACCAGATCTACACCAATATACATCCAATCTATGGATGGCCTCCGTTTTAAATTCCAACAGTGATCTTCTATTCTAGATGAGTATCCTTGTGCCTCCTATGATGTAGAGTATGTCAATAAATCAAACAGAAGCATGAGTCAACTACACTACGACCTTATCAAACCCCAGAAGAATTGTTTGAATTGTCTTGAACAGTTTGTGACGGACAATTGCTCATAGAGTCCGGTTGTGTGCACTGAACAGCGTAGAGATGAGCGAACAAAAGGCAGCGTGTTATCAATTTAGGCAGTCAAGCCTCAAGGTACGTGACTATGATACTACAGTTTGGTCGATAGGGATAGACCTCTTCAAGTCGAGGAAGCACAAGTCCGTTATGGATAGATAGGGCATCGCTGCAAACAGTGTAGACATTTGGACCAAGACTGCTAGAAGGAGAAGCCTGAAAATCTCGAGAGAATCAACATGGCTCAATTTGCCGCGTAGTGTGCGCCGAGTAACTTAAAGAGGAAAGCCGGTAACAAGGATATCTAAGATGACGAAGAAGATGGAGAGGAGGATACTTGCGACAATATTGTAGCCGAAAATAGAAAACGCGACGTTTTAAGGTCTTACAATTTCGAAACTACGACATAGAAGATCACAAATTCAAGAGGGAGATGGTGACGTAATATCGTACATTTTAAAACAAGGTACGAGACATTTTGGATCGCGACAAGTTACTTCAGATTTACGACGCTCGAAGCGGAAAAATTATGAACTATCGTAAGGAATTTCAGAACACATTGCCATTGATGCGTTGATGGAGGAGATAACAGGCGTTTGATCCGCAGAGGCTCTGTATGAAGTCATTGTGCTCTCGGCATTTCGGCTAACGCAATCAAGCACCATACACGGCATGAGTTACGAGATGCTGCAACACTATAGACATGCGTTTGCCAGCATAAAGTGTGCAAATCTGGAAGAGGTTAGCATGATTGGGAGTTCCATATTTCACTCTGTGGACGCTCGACTACAAAAAATGATAACCGGCATGTGCGAGGAGAACTTTGGAGGTACGGATATGATATTCCGCAGTGATTTCAGACAGTTCTCTCTTCGTCACTGGAACGCAGTAGGAACGCGTCACCGGTATACAAGTGCGCCCAACGCATCAAGCACCAGTGATAACGCATTGTGGTAGTCGCTCGATTACTTGTAACTTTTAGGACAGGATAATGTAGTATTCTCAGAGATATTTACTGCGATAGGTGTTCTGAATACCGTAGAGAGGAAAATCATAAAGGGAAGATTCAGAACAGTCAAGTGGTGTAGTGAACATCTACAAGAAAGAGTCGGGCTCTTTCATCGCAAGCTTCAAGTCGAAATGTTCAACTCCCAGGCAAATCCCACAGAAATCGCAGATGACTTAGTCACGGGATTCAAAAGTGACGCGGAGCGCATCAAAGCAGTCACGCACTTAAAGCTGAGTCACTCGGAGAGCTGCAGTTTTCCATACTAGATTGATGCATCTCCTGTACAAGGGTATGCGTACATGATTACTTTAAATGTGATGTCGAAGATGGATTCATCATTAGAGCGATCGGACATTGAGGCACATCGATATAATCTACAATAGCACAGCCGATCAACCATCCACTTCAATATCAAAGCATCTCCCTCTCTGCGGGTATGGATGGAATTTCCAAATAACTTTGGACGGCCTTTAAAAATTAAAAGCAAGCTCCTGTTAATGAGGAAGCCAGGAATTTTAGATGGAGCATGGATAGCCATGGCATTACGGACGAGCAACTAGGGGGAACGATCAAATGAAGGCGCGTCCAGTTCCCACTTACGGCCTGTGCGCTGACATTCACAAGTCTCAAGATAGTCATTCGATTCGATTGTATACGATTAAAATAAGAACCAGCAACAATACCTTGTATACGTGGCCATTAATTGAGTCACGAGTATCGATAGGCTTTATCTGAAAATAAGAATGCCTCTGGATCGGGGTCGCCGTCAATCAAAGAAATAAGAGACGAATACTAGCGCCTTGGGAGTTTTCGGTTCAATACTGTAACACAAGCGATTAAAGAATTGTGTGAATGGCAGCACAGCCTCCCAGGAGAGCCTCCACTTCAATGGCGACATTCATCATAATCAATCTAAACGTACAGAGTTTGCAAATGCACGTGGGAGACGTACAGACAGTCGAGTTAATACCGATGGCGGATATTATTGTTCTCATTAAGACTTGGTTATGAGACCAGACTATATCATCATGGCAGACTTCTCTCGCATTGTAACCAAATGTTGTGAACGAAACGAGAGGCGAAATGGTGGCATACCAGTGTACATCTCCAGAGCCAAATTAGAATGGTCATGTATCCAGTTGTCACATTTCGACACAGTGTTGCGTAAAAGTTCGCATTGGAGAAATTGCCATAACAAAAATAAGTATAACCAGCAATCATCAAACATTTTGGCAAGCATCCAACCCTAGACCCTGTTATAATATCAAGCTGCTCATCATAAGCCGTGAATACGCGACGTATGCAGTGAATACGCAAAGACATTCGAACTAGAATATTACAGTAACATATCACTTGCATTGATCGGTGATTTGAACACTAGTGACGTAAATTTAGAACTCTTACGTGCATACCTTCAGAAGTTCTTTAAACTTAACTAGTGAATAATTTGAACAAACCAACCATGCAACAGACAACTTGTCTAACAAGCAAAACTTCATATTTGTAATTTTCCATTGTTTATTTCTCTTTGTTTTTTCATTTAGTTTCTGAGGGAGGACACCAAAGGTATCTGAAACGTCGAATAAACTTTCAAAGATGAAAAGCTTTTTTCTTTGGTCCCAGCCAACCAACATTTGCTTGTTTCATTAACAACGGCCAAACGTAACTATTGTTTATACTGAAAACTTGTATAAATTTGACATTTGCAAGAGATATTCAAATAATTTCAAAGCTATTTGTGTCCTACTTCTCGTACCACTCCTTGTATTCAATACAAGTAAGTTGCTAATGAATTAAACTATTCAAAACAAAAGTTTTATTTAATTTCAATATATTACATATGATTGATGTTTTCACGAAAATAACTGCGGCAATGTCTTACACACTGCCCTACAATTTTTTTCTCAACAAATTTAGAGATAGTGTAAGGAAAAGGTCGAGAAAAAACAAAATGTTACTTTCTTAATTCGTCATGAAAGGAATCACGAGCCCCCGACACCTAACCAATTATTAAAGTTATTGGTTGTAGATGCATGTTTCAAAATAATAACACATTTTAATTAACTTTCTAGAATAGAAACAGGATAAATCATACAAAAAAAATCATTTTTCAATTGTAATATTTATCGATAACTAAATATTTAACTTTTATTCAGTAGCTTGTTGCGTTGCTAAGGTATTATCATAACAGCGTCATGGCGGTAAGCATGTAATTTTATGTAGTTTATTCTGTTTATTTTAGTTGACACCTTAAGATTTATTTTAAATAATACTAAATTAAGTGTGTTCAAACAAAAAAGTATTGCGAATTGAATTAGTGTCCCCATAGCATTGAATTAAGGGATCTAATTAGTGATTTTTTTAAAATGCGGCTCTATAACCTGCTCTTAAGTTTCTGCTTATTAATAAATGTTATTTTTAAAATTAATTGTTTCAGGCTGCTGAAAAGTCAGTAAAAGTGCCGGAAACTAGGGACATAGCAAGAATAGAGAGAATTGGAGCTCATTCTCATATAAGAGGTTTAGGTCTTGATGACAGTCTTGAAGCTAGAAATGTAAGTGATTATGATTACCCCAAGATTTCTTGAAATATTTTGCATCATTTAGATACAATTCTGAAAAATTTGATGAAATATTTTCATTTTTCATTATCATGTGCATTATCAGTTGCATTTAGATATGCAAACAATAAAAACATCGACATCTTTAATTTGTGTCAATATCTATTTATTTTGTCGTCTAATAGGACTACATTTAAGTATTTCTCTCCAAAAACATAAACTGATGCGCTTTAAAATAGTATCCTTTTTTTTTCATTAAGATAAGGAATATTCTGTTAAAAAAATCTTCTGCATATATAGTACTGTTAATTCATATTTGTGATCTTTATTTTTTTGCAATATACTATGCAACTTAGTAGGTAGTTACTTGCTTCTAGTACTAAGATGTATGAGGCTATTATTTACTCTTTTTGAATCTAATTGTTATTTAAAAGAAATTTTGTTACTGATCCTCTCACTTCTATACAGATAATTCAGAAGTTTCATATATACCTAAAATATTTAAAGTACAGATAGAAATGAATTTATATATCAGAATTATCTAACTTTACGTATTTAAACATTTTTTTCCCCTACCCATGACTTCGGCTATTCAGCCATTCGATGTCGCGCAGCCCAGAATAAAAAGGGATGCGCTGGCGATTGATGTTGTTCGTTTAGTTGGATATCCAGGGGGCACGTGAGAACAATCTCGGACGCGAACAACTTCACTGCCAACTTATTTAAATATTGTAATGAGTAAGTTCACGTTTAGTGGGAGAAAGAAATGAGTCTTCTTGCTTCACATCTCATGTTTATATTAGATCAAAATCAAGAAGTATCTTGCTTTTTAAAATAAAATAAAAAAATAAAATAAACATTCAGCTAAGAGATTTTCGCTATTTAATGAAAGTTTTAAAGTTGTCATTTGTATCGTATTGTTCTGTTTTTCTTTTTCTAGGTTTCTCAAGGTATGGTTGGCCAGCAAATGGCTAGAAGAGCAGCCGGGGTTGTTTTGGGAATGGTTAAAGAAGGTAAAATTGCTGGAAGAGCAATTTTATTGGCAGGTCCTCCTGGGACAGGTAGGGGACTTAGGAAATTTTAGAAAAGACTTTTATAGGAATAGTATTGTTTTTAAAAAATAAGAAATCAGTAATCATTTATTTAAATGGGCATTCCTTGTTAGAATATATTTAATATAAACAGAAGATTATTTACATTCCATACGTTGTTTTCAGGAAAAACTGCTATTGCAATGGCTATATCTAAATCGCTTGGTAGGGATGTACCATTCACAGCGATGGCTGGCTCAGAAATTTACAGTCTTGAGATGAGCAAAACGGAAGCTCTCACACAAGCACTAAGGAAGTCCATAGGCGTCAGAATTAAGTATGAATTAAAAAATCTCTAAAATTTAAAATATTTTGTATATCATTTTTTTTCTCGTGGAAAAATATCTTTTTGACCTATGCTTTGTAAATTCTGCCATAAGTGAGCATTGTAAAAATTTCAAATTTTGTTCGCATGGGTTCGCATTGCTGGTTAACATCTGATATTTTATCCGTCGTAGCACGCATATTTATAGTGTTCCTGACCGGTTTCAGACTTTCATCCATCGTCAGAACAAATTCACCAAGTTCGTGTGGAGAGTTCAGTTCAACTTAATGTTTCTGTTACACTCACACTTGTTGGTTTCAAACTTTGTTGAGATCGCTGTATCATTTCTTGATTGCTTGATTAGATCAGCTTAATATACCAACATTTTTCTTTCTTTCAGTGGCAGTAGTCACTTTATTACCTTTATTGCTAGTAAACAGTTCATTTTTGCTTCTTTTTTTTAAACTGCATATTTACTTGTTAAACTTTTAACCTCCAAGACATCAACTACATTCACAACTTTGCTTTTCCATACTGAAGTTTCGAATTATAAAATTATATTTGTTTCTAGGGAAGAAACTGAAATAATTGAAGGCGAAGTGGTAGAAGTTCAAGTTGAAAGACCTGCAACCGGCGTTGGTGCCAAAACTGGAAAATTAACGTTGAAAACTACAGAAATGGAAACTATTTATGATCTGGGTACTAAAATGATTGATGCATTAGTCAAAGAAAAGGTACATTTTTTCCTAATTAGTATAAACTCACGTTTAGAAACTACTCAGATTGTTAATACCATGACTGAACCAGTTATTTGTGAAATACATAATTCATTCAGGTTCAAGCTGGGGATGTAGTAACTATAGACAAAGCAACCGGAAAAATTTCACGAATTGGGCGCTCTTACACTCGAGCAAGGGATTATGATGCTACAGGCCCACAAACTAGATTTGTGCAATGTCCAGAGGGAGAATTACAAAAAAGGAAAGAAGTTGTACACACTGTGAGCATACATGAAATTGATGTCATAAACTCAAGGACTCATGGATTTCTAGCTTTGTTTTCTGGTTAGTTTATATGTGTATATATCTTGTTTTTATTATGTATAATCATTTTTATATATATTTTTTAT
>JAAEAF010005791.1:0-80000 GCA_011037195.1 Triatoma infestans
TCTCTTTGTCCGTTTAGTGCCTCCCTTGTTAGTAGAAGGGGTCAGAACAAAGCCATAAAGGTTCTTGGACATTCCTAGTAACGGTATTCGTATTACCTGGCTGGTCCCTTCGCAACTTATTTTGATAATTTATATTCATTTAAAATTTAATATTATTTCAAGTTTCTTGCATCCATCACAAAATTTTTAAAAATGGGTTGGAAGAAGAAATACAAAGGAGAATCGGGTTATCATGAAGAGCATACAACAGATATAGAAACATATTTAGATCCAATGTAGATACAAACAAGACGAAAAAACTGTTTAGTGTCTGTGTTAGGGGCTGAATCATAGTATTTAACTGCCAGACTGATCAATAAAATACGGATAGTAGTAAGAGCAATGGCCAGGCTAATGTTAGGAATATCTAGGAAAGATAGGAAAACTAAAATGTGGATAAGGTCAATGTCCGGACTGAAGGATATTGGAAAAATTATTATGGATAGAAAATGAAACTGGGAGGACACCTGATAAGAATGATAGATGGAAGATGGTCAAGGAAAGTGGTATCCGTTGGACCTAAAGAGAAAAGAGGAAGACCTCTAGTCTTCGATTTTGAATTTCGAAAAGCATTGTGGAGGAGCAATCTGGCAGCGATGTACTTGGGGTAGGAAAGATTGCTAAGAATGAAAGAAGTTTATAAAGAAGTCTACTTGAGCTTAGAGTGAGTGACAAGAAGTGGGGGTTAATTGTGTGACGTGTAATGATTGAGCTCCAAACATATTTATGTATTTTATTGTTTTGAAGTAGAGCAGAAGTTCCGATTATTTGCAGTAATGGATATATTGCAGATAATAACAGTTATCAGTAATTAATACCTGTAATAATCCATTTATTATTTGCTGTAATTACTTTAATCTATAGATTAAGATCAGGTCATGCGGTATGTGAAGCTATTTATGCAGGATAGGACTTAGACACTCTCCCTATTGTCATCTCTGTCAAGGAGTAATCTCAGTATGTGATAATGAGCTGCACTAAATTCGACCGAGAAAGAACAGAATTATTTCATAAAATTACGCTGTATCTCACAAATTTATTCAATTATGAAAATACAATATTTTCAAACACTCCAAAAGTTCTATAAGGTTTTGTAGAGTGAGTTTAGTAATGTGAGAAAAATGTGATCTATTAAAATAATTTTGAGTGCTGAGAACTTGTAAATCAAGTATAAAGGATCAAATAATTGGAGAGAACATGGTCGAATGCTCTTTGTAACTATGACCAGGGAAAAAAATTACTTTAATTGATTTATTATATTATTGATTATTTTAGTTATAGTAGACGTATTATTTTAATATTAAGAATGCAATTAATTTAATAAATAAGAGACCATTGGTATATTTGTTTACTATTAACGAAGAAGTTTATTTAGTTGACTATATATTTGCAATCAAGTATTTCTGTTTAAAAAGATTTCGAAGAAAATGTGTAAATTAAGTAACAACTGAAGTCTATAACTTTAATAAGGTGCCACAGCAATCTTTGCTGTGTTGCTGTTTTTGTAAAAAGAATCTATCCATTCATGTAATTATACATTAACATCAATAAATGGCTTATTATTTTAACTTAAGGTGCGTCAACATCTATGTTCATTGGCGCCCGCAGCCTTGTCAGTGCACGGCCCCCAGTTGCGCAGTTGGTCAGCGCACGGTACCTATAAGCATATTACTATGGAATTTGCCCACATGATCAATTTCCTATCATAACATATGCTTGCAAAATCTCAAAAATCATAAATATTATTTTATGATTGAGAATTATTAATAATTGAGAGTTTAGTGGAAAATTTCTTTAATAAATCTGAGCAACTTAATCAAGCTCTGCTCAGGCTGATTGAATATTTCTTACAAATATAAAATTTTTAATTATTATATGAGAAGAGATCGAATTTTTCCAGTAGGGCGGACTCATTCATCCCACAGGATTTACGGGTGGGCCCATAGGCTTTATTTATAATTTGATTATATTTATAATCCTATAGGATTTATAAATCAAAAAGATTTATTTGAATGATGAATTAAGGATTTCGGTTTCAATAATATGTACATTGCAATTCATATTATATATAAATATATATATAAAAATATGCGCGTACTTATGTTATGTTCTAGATAACATCATTGGATCCTTTAATATCTGAATCAACTTATTCGAATATCAGAGTATTACTGGCTGATAATAATAAAATTAATTCGATTACTTCTTTAGAAAGATCGCAGTTTATTGATAAATTAGTGACTCTCAGCATTAGAAGAAATGAATTGAAATCTGTAAGTATTATCTACTAATAAGCACCCAAATTAACAGAACTCGAATTGATTACTTTCGTTAAGAATCAAACATCAAAAGATGTTTGGATGGAGAAATAATTGCAAAAATCGGATAAACTTTGTAATTGTCAATTTCTGTATTTTTTACAGAGGATAGTTAAACGTTTATTTTTACCTCTTATAGGTTTGATCCAACAAGCAGTTACCGATTAGCTACCGAATGATTTGTGATTTACCCCTGGATGCTGATGTAATCTATGATTTATTTCTGTTTTAATTGAATTTGATTTTTGTTTAAACGCTATTCTATTTAATAATTTTTTTTGTAAGTCGCGTCATCTGTTTCATTGCAGCCTGAAGCCTTCCAGTGTACTAACAGCCGCCGGGTAATATTCTTTCTTTACAGACAACACTGCCCATCACTGCAAAGACTCCTTGGAGGAGCTAAGAGCAACATTGCCAAGTCCAGTGCAGAACCATTGAGCTAATCCCGTTCCTTTTTATTTTATTTTTATTATTTTTCATTTAAGGCTCGTTAAAATCGATGCATTGGCGCTCGGAGCCTTCTTTTTTATTTTGTTAATTAAGTACGTGTACAAAACCTAGCAGCCAACTGAATACAAGTATGAGCATATCCGCATGCTTGATTCACGGTTTGCTCTGTGCGATCTCACTCAAATCTGTTAAAACTAGTTGGGGGGTAATTTGAAATATCTTGATTTAAACAAACTTTTAATTTCAATTTTGTTAAATTTATGTAAACATGATGTTACAGATACCTATTTATATACTTTCAAATACATTTGATCGTAATTGGGAAGGTAGATTCATTAACCTAGGAGGTAACAAATTGAACTGTGACTGTAACACTGCTCAAGTGTTGAAAGTGAGTATATTACTTCCACTAAATTGCTCAGATTACATGTCTCTATTTTTCAACGTTTCTAAGATATTATTATTGGTTATCTGATTTCATTTTCAGGTGTGGCTGTTAGCTAACAAAGGTCATATTCCTGATTATGAAGAAGTTCTCTGCGAAAAAGATTTAGATAAAGTAATTATTTTCTTTTTTTAAAAACTTTTTATTATTTACTTTTTTTATACGAAACGTTTCATGTTATTTTTCCTTAGGTAATTAATTTGGATCAAAATAAAGTTTGTATACATCCAAAGCATTGGACAGACTACATACCTTACGTTATAGGTGCGGAAGTAACATTACTATTGTTGTTGATTAGTAAGGTATCGTACGATTATTGGGTTTTTAAGACGTCTGGATATTTACCATGGCCTGCATCGAAAATGCCTAAATTACCTTGTGATTGGGTGTTTGAAACATAATCTCTTATATATATATCCATTTTAGATCTCAGTGCTTTATTGCACAATTGCATATTGCATTTGCATATCATTTAATTTGATGTAAAAACATAATAATTGCGAAATATTTCTTCTGATATATTATTAGTATGACAATTTAAATATAAATTTGTTTTATCTGTGTAATAAACAAATATTGTAAGAGACTATATATGCTAGACAAATTCTAGATTATTTTATTTGCCCTTGACTATATTCCAGATCTGTGAAATTTAATAATAACAAAATAGCAAAATATTCTTTTATTTGCGCCAAAACTAACATAATTGGACAATAGTTTACAAATTAAACAAAAATTATAATAATAAATAGGAATTAAATTTAATATTCAAGTTCTTCTTAGTCTGATTATTACATTTAATAAAATTAAATTCCAATATTTAATACTAAACTGTCAACTAAATTTTAGAATAACAAATTTTAGTTTACAGTTTTTGTACTTTCTCTTACTGTATGAGGAAATATTAACTCGTGTCAGATTTTCCGAAAGTCAGATTGAGTTTAACCGAAAATTCAGTTTTGTAGTCATTACATTGATATAAAGCAGGATACGTTTTGAATATTTTTGACTGTTATTTTTATTTGCATTAATTGTTAATTTATAAAATTCTTTAGATAAAATTAATAACAAAATAATTTCAGTCTATAATTTTCATAGTAATAGTTACTAATTAGAAATTAACAGTGATCACAATAATAGTGTGAATAGGGTATTATTAATCTACTGGAACGCTAGAATTGTCGGCGATACTTCAAATCCATCGAGATTTTAATGTTTAGTAGGCTGATCACGGCATCTGTTATTGGCAGCAAATAGAGGTCGTGGTCACTGTTACAAAGATTTCCTTCAAATCAACTTCACTTACTATTATGACTTGCTGATTGGTTTCAAACTAATTTCCCTCACTAATCATTTCAACGATTAGTGAGGGAAATTGCCCAGGATTTCAAAACTGATCTACCTTTCCAGAATTCGGCTATAATGGCTCTGCAGGAGGCTAGTGAGGCGTAAGTTTTAGGACTTTTTGAAGACTGCATGGTCACTGCGAAGAGGTGCTCACGAAGCACCACTGAGGCAGAGCCAGAGGCGTTGATGTCCCCCATCAAAAGGATGCAAGGCCAGGAAGAGGAATCTGGCTAAAAGACCAACCCGATGACGTGATGGGGGTGGGGATATCAGCCTATCTCTATCGGCTAGGAAATCGTGGGGTTAGGCTGGTGCGGATGGAGACGTTCTAGAGCGCTTTCCTACTTAGGAGCCATCGTCAACTAAAGACCAACCGAAGTCTACCGCAACGCCTTATGTCCCGAACCATCCAAGACCAAGGACCGGGGCGAAGAGCAGTGAGAAAAGGAGCGACTGGGTGATCGCCCATATTTCAAGGGGGTAGCAGTGTAGTATGATAGAGAAGTAGTGTGATACAGTGAAACTTTACTATATACTGTTGTAGAATTAAAAAGGTAGTTTAAATCAACTATCATTGCACAACCAGCCAGATTATAATGAGTACAATCGTCAGTAGGCAACAGCAACCTGCCGCGTCCAGCATTTGCCCCTCTACTCTCTCTCCTTGTGAGAGCATTCCTCTATAAAGAGTTAGTTCAGAGAGTGAGACGATGGTGGGGCTCGTTTGGCAGTATTTTGGTGAGTACTCGGTAAAATACTGAGTTTGGCCCGGGGTGGCACACTGCGGTGGACTGGCTTCAGGACTGATCTGTGGGTATAGTGTTAGCATACCTTTTTAAAATTATAAAGAGCAAAGTAAATTCGGGGGTCCATCAGTTGGGATTTCGTAGTTATCAAGCTTGTGGTATCCGATATCATTACTTTACTAGATGGGGATAGTTGGTAGTTAGTTGACTGGCTATTAATTTATCGCTTACACTATCTTTTGTAACTGCTACTAGAGCTCGGGATTCAATCATTTGTATTCATATATTTTATTCTATTATTTAGTAACTTACTTAGTATTAGTGTCTATAGATATATTATGTAACTTCATAATTACTTTCTTACCTTGTGAATGTTATGGTTCAATTAGTAGATAGTTAGATAGTTAATTGTGTTTTATGTAAAATTACACATTACAGGGGTTCTGTTTTTTTTAGTTACATTATAGAATTTATCTTAAAAAATAAAATAAAATTATGAGCATAACAGTTGTTCTTACAATTACACAGATATAATAATTATATAATTTAGTATAATATAATTTTAGTAATAAGGAATATATAAACACACATAATAAAATAAGTAACGTAAATAGTAAAACAAATAAAAAGAAAAAAAAGAAGAAATTTACTAACACTTTGCTTGGAATAAGTATGGAATAAATAATGATATGACATCTGGAAGGAATGAAAAAAAACCTCATAAAATAACAAATTTACAAAAAATGCTAGACTAATTATTCTTGCTCTGAGAAAAATTAAGAAATAATACTTTCATATTCTGACATATCTACATAATAAAAAGTAAAAAAAAAAATAAATAAATAAAAATAAGATATATGCATCTCGAAGTAATCGTTTCATTCACAAATTTATAAAGAGAAAGGAGATAATGAGATTATAGTTCTTTCTGAAGAAATAAACAGGCAAAAACCTTAATATTGTATTATATAAAGAAATGAAAATAAAATCTTTTCTACACCTACTCAAAAAAAAAAGACACTTTTCAGCTCATATACAAAATACAGTAATACTAATATTCTTCTACAACTGTCATAAATAAAGATTTCGCTTTCTAGCTAAGTGTGGAAAACAAAATACAGACAAAAACAAAATATTTTACTTTTTCTCTTTTTTCCATCAATTGTTACAAAAAATTAACAGAGTAATAGATAAAAATATAAATTCTGAAATAAATTTGAGTAAAATAATGAACATTCTATAAGAAATATAAAGGGCTGAGCATACATTCTTAATTATTACTAGTTCACTATAAAAGATCTTAATATACGGTGTAATAATATAAACTATTTAAATGTTATATTGATCCAATTGTGAAAAGGCTAGTTAAATTGGTGTCATTATCTAGATTAGATATGTATGGGTGTTATATACTGGACGGTCAGAAAGATGTGTTTTAGATTTTCATTGCAGTTTAAGTTACAGAGGTGCAAGCAGAGCTCGGTCGATAGAATTGTAACCATTTCTATTTTTTATTCTTAAAAATCTGACACTTGTTGTTCTTAATTGACTAATTACCCTCTGTCGCGTATTTCTACGCGAATTGATAACGGAGGGGACAATCAGTTGTGGGAGCCCCCCTTTAGTGTGTTTGAATTCTGACTGGTCACACGGTTGAGCCAGTCGTATTTTCTATTATTCTATTTATATGAAAATTCATGTAGGTTTTTATTCGTTTTATACTATATTATAACTGGTGCCTTCCACAATATTGCATTGATTAAAGGATCATGTTGTCAAACCTGTTGAGGTGATCTAGTAAGCAGCCGTCTGCATTTCTCATTGAGTCTACCTCAGTAAGTGAGTTTCAAGTTTGCTTTCGTACAAGTAATTGTCGTTTTACTTGCCAGCTACTGACGGCCAACTTTAATTCTACAGTACATGGTTTCTACAGGAACTCAACCATTTTGCAGTTCCAAGCAACTAATTCATCCAATTGAATCTCATTTTATTCAAGACATCTCGCCACAAGCACTGTCAAGAGGATTATTACGATCTTCTCTATTAATTTTTTATCAGGTTGGGACTCCAAGGCTGGTGGTAAGAACAGTTATTTGGTCCTTTTCCCATCCTAATTTCCTACGATTATTATTATTATTATTATTATTGCCAATATCTACTTTAACATTCTTGCTTCACTAGCTGAGGACTTGCCAACCTTAAAGAAGCGTTTTGCAATATTACGCGTATTGCTGTGTTCATCAACTAAATTGGAGCGATTTAATTTCATCACTGACGATTTCAGGCACATTGCAATTTATTATTTAATACCTTATATTAAATTCTTGAACTCATTTAAGGAACTAGTACCATTCGAATCTGAAAGCTGAATTACACAGCCTTTACTCAACTGTGTGGCCAGTTAGATATAGCAACCTTACTTCATTTCTAGTGCACTGTGGATCTTCACATCCAGGTAGTTCTTTTGGTTTAGTAAACCTTATTTGCATGAGCTACATTAACTTCTGCAATCACCTATTTCACAGGTGTAGAATTTTATCATGTGATATTTAATTGGAGTTGTCATCTTATTATAAGACATTATTGCATTTTTACATACATTATTTGTTGTAATGATTCATAAAGGTATATTTTCTTTCATTAACATTGCTCTATCCCTTCTTTAGAGCTGGTCCTCCGTTGAATAGAAGCTGGTTCGCAGGGTTGGCACTTGCATCCATAGCTTCAGGCGCCAGTACCTAGGATCTGCATGTGAGCTACACACTATCCAGGCCAATGCATTGCACAACAACGTTGCCCGCTGAAGACCAGGAATCGGGTTATCACTGTAATCTTTTACGTCTAGTGACGGAAATATATGCAAGGTTCAATAGAAAACTTCAGAACTCATTCTTATTACCTGAATCCCAATCTTTAGCAAGTGGAATACTTCTCAGTAAATATTCCACACACTCAGTTTATTACCACACTCACATGTATAATAAATATATGTCTCAGGAGTCCCTAACAAACTTGTTTCTTTGTACATGTGATTATAGTTATGGACTGGTTGATTATAGTTGTACATATGGTTTTAGTTATAGTGATGGATAGTTCTCTCAACCTCCAGTCAGATCACATGATTGGACCATTTTTCAATTAGATCAGGTATGTTCTTTGCAATGAACTCAGGGCTGTTAGAGCGAATAATATCAGGCTCTCCAATTGTACTTAGCCATTCAAAGAGCTGAGAGAACCAATTCCATTCTACTTTATTATATCTTAAATTATGTAGTTCTCTTAGCCTATCGAAACAAATTCTTGGGATCCTGTCTTTACTCATTTTAGTATCCGCATCTAAATGTCTAGAGTTCTCTTGAACACCTGCACACTCAGAGGGAATCTACAAGATTCCAGACTTACTATATAATCTGCAATGTTTTTAGCCCAACCAGTTGTTTAAGAAACTTTACTTGTGTTCTTTCCACTGCATATAAATGCCTAAATGCCCAAAACTCCAATCAATAAAGAAGTGTAGATGATACTGTGGCATCTAATAGTTTTACTTTAGGCTCCCAAGAATTAGATTTATTTTTAGCCAAGATACTTAATACTTTACCCACTTGAGGGGTCAAAATGGTTGGCAGCGAATTTAAATTTCGTATTAAAAGTAAATGGCCCGCCCAGGTACGTATATTTTTTAACAAGATCAAGAGGCTTTTCATTCCACATGATTTTGTTTATGTATTTTAATTTATTTGAAAAAAGTGTTACTTTTGTTTTCTCTGCATTTAATATAATAGAGTTGTTTGCGCAAATTTTTGTAATGTATTGATTTTTTTGCCCGCTTCGACCCAAGAAACTTCGAATATTAGTTAGTAAATCGTCTGCAAAGAGCAGCATGCTTAGTTCTTTTCTATTATTATTTAACCCGTTTATGGTCATGTTTTGCGAAGAAATATCACTGATATAAAGTGTAGCGGGCTTAAGCAATCGCCCTGTAAAACACATTGGCTAATCTATTTCTAAAAACAGACATCCACTATCATATACGTTTCTTGTAATTGGTATTAATTTACAACTTAGCCCAAGATGAAATAGCTTCAACCATAATTTCCCTGGTTCAAATTATCGAACGCTCTTTTAAAGTCGCTAAATATTCCTAGAAAATAACATTTTTTAAATCTCATGTGGATATTTAACATGGAGTAGAGTGTTCGAGTGATCCAAACAACTCCTACATCTCCTAAACCCAGCTTGCTCTTCGGGGAGTATATGGTTTGCTCTACCCAGGCGTATATTCTACTAAACAATATATCAGTAATAATTTACAAACTGTATTACTTTAAATGTTAGATTGATCTAATTGTGAAAAGGCTAGTTAATTTGGTGTAATTATAATTCCTCTATTCCTTTATAATTTTCAGGCTCCCGGATATCATCTTTTGTATATAACACTAGCTAACCCGGCCACGCTTCGCTGTAGCTCAGTCTGATTTTTAGGAAAGTAAATAGAAGTATTATAGTTAACATAGATTCAGCAAGAAAACACATCTTTCAATTTAATTGCACTGAAAGGAAAGAAAGAAAAAAGGTTTTTAACTGAAAGTCTTTTTTTATTGTAAAGCTAGTGAATGGACTGCATTTTTTGTTTGTCCGTTTTCTGCATAAACATAAAGATCAGATGGTTTACCGGCTCTGGAGCATGCGACATATAATTGCGCATGAGAGAAGCATTCGTTTTCTAAATTCAAACCGCACTCTTGCAAAGTTTGTCCTTGCGTCTTATTGATAGTCTAGTGAACGCAAGACATATTGGAAATTGAAGTCGTTTGAACTCGAACGGCATATCTGTCGAAATGAGTGGTATTCTTGGAAGTAGTATGTCTTCATCTTTATGAGGTCCAATGAGAATTGTTGCTTCAATTAGATTATTCATCAATTTTTTACCTACTAATCGTGTACCATTGCATAACTTTGGCTGACTGATGTTTCGGAGTAATATAATTGGCACTCCAATTTTCAAATTTAGAACGTGAGATGGTAATCCGGGAACTGAATTAAGAAATACCGTTGGAAAATTCACTACTTCACTTTGGTCCCTCACGGAGTCATTGGGTTTGTATGTCACTGTTTCACCTGCGATTCTGTTTAAAATGATGTTCATATCGAGTACGTCGACATTTTTAGCAGTAGAATGGCTCTTCCGCTTAACCATGCGTGATTATGATAATTTCTTTCGATGCTTTGGAATACCTTGTCTACTAATTTTTCTTTTGAATGCATAATATTGCAGAAATTAGTAGATGGGAAGGTGATTTTTCCTGTTTCTGGATTTGTAGATGCAGTGCCGTAACCGACTTCGAGTAAGTGTCTTGAAAATATGGCAGCTGTTGGATCGTTTTGAAGTTGAACTCTCATATTCGTTGTTACATGATTTGGTTTTAATGTGCTCCAAAGAGTTGAATATTGCAAGCAGGCATGCAATTCATCAGCTGGTGTTGAGCGAGGTATCACTGGAAGAGTTTACTGGAAGGCACCGGATGGTAACACCAATGCTCCACCAAATGGAACCTGATTATTTCGCTAGTCTTTCAATGTATGGTCTAATGTTTCCAGTGACTTCTTGTGAGCCATTGTACTCATCCCATACAATGATTTTTGCACGCCGAAGAACCTTTCCCATTCCTGATGTTTTAAAAATGTGACAGGTTGGATTTTCTGTGAAGTGCATGTTTAGTGAAGTTTAAGAGCTGAATGCGCTGTTCTATCTCCTTCCATCAACGTAGCAGCGATACTTGAAGAAGCAATATGGCCTTTTGGACGGATTTTAGCTCGGAATTTCTCGTTTCCGTGGGAACTTCGGAATAGAGGTACTTATAAGTAGTTGAGAAAGAGGTTCAGAGAGCGCGCCACCATCGCAACGCGTCTGTGTCTGTCAACCTCGCGAAACGCTCAGAATTTCCTGTTTCCATGGGAACTTCGGAGTAAAAAGTATATATAAACACACATATATAGAAATGCAACGTTGTGTAAAAATTTCAAGTCACTCCATTGACTACTTTTCGAGTTTTGCGGCCACAAACATACGGATGCTATATATATATTGTAATTTTAATTTTTGACCATAGTTTAGGTATTTGTTCACAGTCTAATATAATATTAAACATATTTAGTAAATAATGTTCCCACTCAGGTGGTAAATGCTTAAAGATTTCATTTGGAACTTTATCTAAGCCTGGGGATTTATTACTTTTACAAAATTTGAATGCTAATTGTAATTCAGCTAAATCAATACTTCGGTCTAAAAAAATAGTCATTAACTGAATAAAATTCTTTGAATGTACTAATTCCAGGAAGATAGGCGGCTTTTAAAAAAACCATTCCATGTGGCTATACCAATACAATTAATCTGAAATGGTTTTACACTATAATATTTGACGGTTTTCCAGAAATCCGAGTTAATAAGGTAAGAATAGCTACAATTGTATTAAGTATATTAACAAAATTTCAACAAATCTATATCTGTGTGTCTGTTCTATTCTCTTAAAGTAAATATCTTTCTTTGTAAAGAGCACCTAATCTCTATATAAAAGGTAGCAGGGTAACCCACTTCACTGAGCGGCTGGGAAAACTGAAAAAGTGATCTTATTTCGACTTGATAGCTCCAGCTACCTGGCACCCAAAAGAACTTATCGCCTCTGACCGAAAATAAGATCATAATATTATACTAAAATTTATAGACATTAAACATAATAAGTGATTTGAATGTACAGATGAATTTATTATAGAAAAATTGTGGATAAAATTAAAGGTATGTAAATATGTCCACACGAGATCAGTTATACTACACCCACTACGGCTAATAAATTAAAATTTCCGGGAGCATCAGAGGGACTCCTACTGTTACATACAAACCATTCCAGACGATTCCATTATTTCAACAAGCATCTACCTCGAGCGTTTATTTTTCTATCTGAGACACACCTGTTACTACATAAATTAAGACCTTCAATTAGTCCTCTTCAAAAGAGTTTAAGTTGCCTAGTCTAGAATTGAAACCCCCTCCAATTATCTTATAAACATTGCGTAAAATAACTCATTCATTCGCTAATAAAAATTTTATAACAATATATAAATGGGAGTTTTCAATAGTCTCTTAACTTTTTAATAAATTTCCATACCAATATCATCAGATCGCCACTTGCACGACCTATAGATTTATCCCTCACAGCTCTGCTCATATTATTAAAGTTGTTTAAATAATTTGGCAGATTTATCTCTGCAGACATGACCCAAGTTTCGAAAGGCATACTGCACTGATACAATAATAAATATTGTGTATTATTATGTTATTATTATTAATATTAATAGTTGAAGGGGAGAGATAGTACTTAAACACATGTTAGATAGAAACGTAACTATAATTGCAACCTTCCAAAAACACATACAGGAGTTACCAAATATAGATGGCATTACTACATATTACACCTCCTCACGGAGCTAATTAATAATAAAAGAACAGAAAATATAATTTAAACTTCAAATTGAAAAAGAAAGAAAACTTAATGTCCGTAATTAATAGAAAGACAAATAAACTCTAATTGTCCATTAAAATTAAATAAATAAAATAACTTTTACATTTTATGTGGTAGGTAACTCAAATATTATATAATTATAAATCAAGTTTCTTGGGCTTACGGATAACTCGCCCACTTTGTGTTGTTGTTGTCCCATCCGAGTTAAGAGGCAATGTCTGCTCAGCAGGGGATGGCAGGGCTGGTCCATCATGTGCGATGCTTCTCTGTAGTGACTGGTCATCAGGCTGTTCTTCCAGAGTCGATGGTGAAGGTAGTTTACTACCAAGACCTGTCTTACTTGGTGTCTGCAAGCACTGACTTTTGAGTAGACAATACTAGAGGCTGTTCAGTGGTTTTTCTTTCACGAATGTATACTGAATTTCTTCGAAGTTCTTGGCCTGTCTGATCTCGAACTACGTAGGATCTTGGTTCTTCGAGCTTTCTAGAGACCCAACCTTCCTTCCACCCATCAGTATCTTGGATATAAATTGGTTGATCCTCCTGGAAAGTCTTCTCCTTCTTGGCGCTTCTATCATAATATTTTTTGCATTGAAATTTTATTTCCTCCATTCGAGTTCTTATCTCTTCTGACGGAAAATTTGGAAGAAGTAGATCGAGTGTTGCTGGAGCTCTTGTGCAGAGTAATCTTCCCATCATTAGTTGGCTTGCTGAATAGTCGAGTCCAGTCAGAGGTTTAGCTCTGTATTCCAGTAAAGCGAGTTGAAGATCACTTCCACCCTGGATAGATTTCTTGATGTTTTTTTGAATACCCACACATTTCTCTGAGAGTCCATTAGATTTGCTGTGGTGGGGGCTTGATGTGATTACTCTAAAGCCCCATGATTTTGCAAAATTTCTCATTTCTAAACTAGCAAATGGATTGTTATCACAACGGACTGTCTCTGGTATTCAAAATTTACTGAATAATGTTTTCAAATTACATATTATTTCCTTGGCAGTTTTATTCTTTAATGTAATGATTTCGAGCCATCTCGAATAGTAGTCTTCTACAGCAAGAAATATATGTCCTCTATACTCTCCTATGTCCATACCTATACACTGGAATGGATACAGTGGAGTTTTTGATGGTAGTAATGGTTCTTTTGCTCTCTTTTTCTGGAACATCTGGCAAATAGAACACTTGCCAACAAAATCAGCAATATCAATAGACATACTAGGCCAATACATTAAGAACGAATTCTTGCTACTGTCTTATTAATCCCTAAATGTGCTATTATATGAATTCTATCAACCATTCCTAGTCGACTCTTAGTTGGGACCATTATACGAGCATCATAAAACAACAGATCATCTTTCTCAAAGAGACTATCTCTTAAATCAAAATAAATTTTCAATTCAGGCGAGAGAAGTTTTCTATTGACTCCTTTCCAGCCATTATTTATATAAGTTTTCAATGATATGAAGTTATGATCACATTCAGTCGCTTCTTTCAAAGCATGAATTTCTTCTTTAGGTATAGGTAAATATTCTTCAAGTGTGATGGCATGAACAATCTGTGTCATGTCCAAATCTTCTGGTCCAGTTTCCTCAAGGCTTAACGTGTCAGCATGTCAGCGATGAACATTTGAGAACCAGGTATATATCTTAAGGTAAAGTCATATTTGAGAATTTTTAGCTGCATACGTTGAAGTCGTGCAGTATTTTTATGAAGATCATTTTGCCCTATCTTCAATAGAGGTTTATGGTCGGTACGAATGATTATACCGCCATGACCATAAATATAATTATGGAACCTATTAGGGAAAATGTTACAGCGAGCATTTCTTTCTCAATCTGGCTGTAGTTAAGTTCAGCTGAATTTAAACTGCGAGAAGCAAATGAAACTGGTTGTCCATTCTGCATTAAACAACACCCTAAACCATGTTGACTACTATCAGTTTGTATCACTACTTCTTGATTAGGATCGAAGATTTTCAAAGTTGGTGCATTAGTAACTAACTTCTTAAGACTATCAAAAGCCTTTTGCTGTTTTAACGTCCAATTCCAAGGATTTTTCTTCTGGAGAAGTTCTCTTAACGGAGCTGTAACTTCTGAGTAGGAAGGAATAAATTTGTTTACAAAATTTACTGCACCAAGGAAGCTCTGAAGCTCCTTTACATTACATGGCTGTTCAATTTCATTAATCGCCTTTACTTTGGCATAATCAGGCTTAATACCTTGTGGTGTTAATACGAGGCCCATATAGCTAACTTCATTTTTATTATATTGCAGTTTGTTCTTATTGAACTTCACATTATTTCTTCTAGCTCTTCTTAGAACAGCTTCTAGGTTGTCATCATGTTCTTTTTCAGACCTTCCTGTTATTATTATGTCATCAAATAGAACCGGCACTCCATCTAGATCTCCAAATATTTTTGAGTTTTCTCTGTGGAATATCTCTGGAAAACTAGAAAGGCCATAGGGCAAATGTAAATAGGAAAATCGTCCAAATGGGGTTATCATTGTACACATTTTGGAAGACTCTTCATCAAGTTCAAATTGATGAAAACCTTCTTTCATGTCTAGAACAGTGTAATATTTTTTCCCACTTAAGTTTGCAATTAATTCTTCTTGAGTTGGAATACTATAGTGTTCGCGTTTGATATATTTATTTAAAGGGATTGGGTTAAGGCACAGTCTAACATTCCCATCTTTCTTTTCGACAATGACAATATCATGGACCCAGTCAGTGGGCTCGCCTGTTTGACGAATTATTCCAAGTTTCACAAGGCGATCCAGTTCATTTTTCAACTTCTTCTTAAGAAATTCAGGTATTCTACGAGTTCTTTAGACAACAGGTATAGCTTCATCACGTAGTTTTATTTTAATTTTAAATAGTAGCTTCCCTATTCCTGTAAATAAATCAGAGTTCTTATCAATAAACCTATCTTTATTTAAATTTATTACTTGTGGTTGATTGAGTTGGTTTGTAGCTTTGGTACTGTTAACATTATTTTTGTGCGGTCTCTATTTTTTGGTCATTTTCTAAGTTTATAGTGACTGTTTCTTTCTGATTTTTGGCCTACTTACGTGATTAACTGTTCTTGTTTTGATGGTGATAAGCAAAAGGAAAAATTTTAAAGGGAAATAGGGAAAAAAATCAGTGAAAGTTGTGTGAAAAATCATAAAATTTGTTTTTGTGTAAAATTTGATAAGAGTGCATTGTTTTGCTATTATTTATTTAGTTCTATTTGGGCGGAGTTCAAGTCTCAAGACTGGAGTGGGGTTTTACAGAGTGATCCGTAAGCCACGCCCACCTTGCCAAAATAACTTTTGCAGTCGCACTAGCAACATCTCATTATCTGGAAATACTTCACTTTTTTTTTTATTTATAATTCTTTACTGAATTTGTTCACTTTGCAAAATTAACAACGAAAAGCACAGGCATTATTATTACGATAATTCTGTTTCCAATGATTTCTGAGAGGAGTTATAGAGAAAAGAAAACGAATTTCTAACTCTCCTAAAGTAAATAAAAAACAGGAAAAAATGGTTGATGAGATTGAATTTACGAAGAGTTCCTTTGATGAGGATTCTTTCATGTTAAAAATGGGTAATTTGTTCGATCTAAAATTGTAAGATTTACATAATAAATTGATTGGAAAGCTGGAAAGTATTCTAACTGAAAATAAATCACTAAAGGCAGAGATAAGTGTTTTAAAAGCGGAAAATAAGCAGATGGCAAATGGGATGGAATTACTACTCAAGAAAAATAAAGCCAAAAATTTGATATTTAGAGGAATATCGAATGTTAATGAGGTAGGCGACAAAGTTACTTTAATCAGAGGAATTTGTGAAAATTCTTTGGACTTGAGTAATATAGAAGTGGATAAGGCATACTCCCCAGGAAATAGCGCTGTAATTGTGGCTGAATTTTTGAGAAATTCAGATATGTTGGCCGTGTTAAAAAATTCCAGGAAATTAAAAGATACTGGGATTTGGATTCATAGGGATCTTACATTTGAGGAGAGGAAAATTAGGAAGAAATTAGTAGAGTTAAAAAGGGAAATAATTAGTATGAATAAAGATGCAAGGGTTTTAGTGAGGACAAGATATTTATTATATAAAAATAAAAAATTTTATTGGAATGAAGAAAACGGATTCAGTACAAAGAATAAAGAAGATTTAAAGTTACTACTAGGCTGCCCTCTTCTAGAAAGTGGCGATCATTTTTTAGAGCAGACAACAGTGTCAATAAACAAAAGAAGTCCTTGAATTACAATATTTCGAATATTGGATTTTGGAATGTACACGGCTATGGTAATTTGTTTAATTTGTCCACTACTGAATGCGAACTATTAATAAAAAAGATATCATTTGCTTGAGTGAAACATGGCTTTCTACTGATTTGGTTAGTGTGCCGTTTTTTATGACTGATTATGACTACTGTGTCTCTCCGGCTGTTAAATCTTCTACTAGAGGTAGGCCAAGTGGAGGCCTAGTGATATTCTGGAGGAGAAACCTCATTAAGGATGTTCAAGTAGTTTCAAGTTCTAGGAACTGGCTCTTTGTGTCTCTGAAATTAAATGGCCTTAGTGTTCTTCTTGGCTCAGTTTATTTTAGACCTTCAGGAGGGGACGACTCTAACTTGGATTTATTTTCATCGGAGCTTTCGGACTTAACCCAGAGTTTTGAAGATTCTATCTTAATTGTAGGAGGGGATTTTAATACAAGAATCGGTTCGCTAAACTCGCTAGATGATGAAATATTTTCTGGTAGTTTATTTTCAGGGTTGAGAACTTCATTGGACCAAATTGTGAGTAAAAGAGCTTCTTATTTGGTAGATATGATGGAATCAGTGGGCTTGTACGTTTGTAATGGCAGGGCAGAGGGTGATTCTCCGTCAAATTTTACATTTGTTTCACAAAACGGATCCAGTAGTATTGATTTGGTCTGGATTTCTATAGCTTCACTTCCTTTCGTTAAAAACTTTCAGGTAGAAAATTTATCAAACCTTTCAGATCATTTCTTATGTAACGTATCTCTCTTTAGCTTAAATAATTTAAAAACGAGCATTTCTGGAGTAAATACTTTTCCTGTGGTAGTCAGAAACTTAAAGAATTTAATTGATTTTGAGCTTTGTTTACAGTCAAATGTAAATATTTATTTTAATAGTGAATCGGTAGACGAGCTTTATAATAATTTTTATGCAACAATATTAAATTGTATGTAAGAAAGTAATTTAATTGTGTTTAAACATGCCAATCAAATTAATATTAACAAACCGTGGTATTCCAAAGAGTGCGTTACCGCTAAGAAGAATGTAAATAAAAGTTATAGAATTTGGCGTAAAAATAGAATGAATGCTCACCTAAGAACTGTATTTGTAGATAGTAAGAAGAACTACAGACAACTGATAAAAATGCAAAAAAAGCATTTTATGATGATCTGAAGGTTTCTCTTAGAAATGTTAAGAACCCTACTGAATTCTGGCGTACTGTGAAACATTTTCAATGTAAGAAATTTACTGATTGTCCGATTCCTTTGAGTGAATGGGAGAATTTCTATTCTGAAATTCTTCCACCTAAATTTATTAATGACATTTCATTTCTTGGCGTTACACACCCTGTGCTAGATACGGATATTACAATGGACGAATTGCTTAGTTCTATTAATAAGTGTAAACTCAATAAAGCTACCGGATTTGATCTGATACCGAATGAGTGTTTCAAGCGACTTTCTCCTCCCTGGCTTCATTATTTATTAAATTTGTTTAATAAGATTTTCAATACTGAAACATCCGAATTATTGGCATAAAATAAAAATGAAATTATTACATAAAAAAGGGAACCCTTCTGATTTGAGTAACTACCGTGGTATTGCCATATTTAATACAATTTCTAAAATTTTTACCTCAGTAATTTACAATAGATTGGTTAACTGGTGTGAGGAACACAGCTTAATTCCGGAAGAACAGATGGGCTTCCGAAGTGGAAGAGGATGCAGAGATGCAGTTTTCACCCTATCTCTGCAGTAAATTTGCAACTTAGATTGCCTAAAAGGAAAGTTTTTGGAATTTTCATTGACCTCAAAAGAGCTTTCGACTCTGTGTCGCATGAGAAGTTGTGGCAGAAATTGTATGACCTGGGTATTAGTGGTAAATTATTAAGGCTAATTATGAACATGTACAATGCTGCTACAATGGCCATTTCTTGTAGCAATGAGGTCTCTAAAGAGTTCGAAATTTCGGAAGGGTTACTTCAGGGTGAAATCCTGAGCCCACTACTTTTTGCCCTTTTTTTGTCAGATATAGTCCGGTTTTTTGAGGGCGCTAACGTAAAAGGTGTAAATATTAGCTCAGTTAAAGATCTAATTATGATACTCTACGCAGACGACATTGTGATGCTATCCTCGACCTGGATGGACGCACAGAACAGTTTAAGAGCGTTAAATAATTATTGTTCCCGAAATTCATTAACTGTAAACGCCGAAAAATCCTTTGTGGTTGTTTTTCAAAAAGGTGGCCGTCGTTTGAATAAAAAATTGTATTATGATGGTAAAATTATTAAATTCGCTAATAAATTTAATTATTTGGGTTTACCCTTTAGTACGTCGGCAAAATTTTATCCCGCTACTGAGCACTTTTTGTCCAAATTCGTTGCTGCTAAATCGACCGTTTTAAATGTACTCAGAAGCTCTAAGTCGGACAATTGGAAGTCGAAGTGTTATCTTTATGAGTCTCTGGCTGAGTCGGTGCTTTTATATTTATCTGAGGTCTGGGGTGGTCCATACACTGAACAAATTGAGAGAGGTCAGTTGTTGTTCTTCAAAAATCTCTTAAAATTGCCAAAAAATACGCCTAGTGCCTATGTTCGGATGGAGGTAGGTCGGATCCATTCAAGATTTACAGTATTTAAAAGGATGATTGGCTGGTGGCTGTCTCTGTTGGCGATGCCAGAGGACAGATTACCAAGAATGTGTTTATCGCGTCTTGTACAGGTTGAAAACAATTTCAAATTACCATTTAATTGGTACTCATATTTAAAGTATAATTTATGTTTAACTGGACATCAGTATTTATTAATTGAGGATGTTGATACTATTAAAAATAACAAATTTAATGTCTTGTCTTCTTTCAGAAATTATTTATTCAGTAAAGATGTTGAGTTTATCTTAAATTCTTCATTTAACCCTCATTTTAGATGTTTATCTAGTTTTGACCCTCAAGGTGAGCTCTATTTGCATTTTAATTCTAATATCGAAAAAATACGAATTTTTTGTCAACTGCGTTTATGTAATTATAAAAAGAATTTTAGGATAATTCACGGTCATGACAGATATCAATTTTTTTCCTTTAGCTTTTTGTAAATTGTACAATAACGATAAAAAAGATGATCTTTTACATTTCTTATATGATTGTAAAGTTTTGGATAATTTAAGAGCTAAATTCTTAAGTAAATATTTATCAACTGCTTATCCACAAACAGACTTACTGATGTCTAATGATTATAAACAAATAAACAATATATTTTGTTATCTATCTGCAGGTTTAAAGTTACGTAGAAATTTGTATGATTGAGAGACATCACTTCTTTTTGTTTTATTTTTATTCTTCCTTTCTATTATTGTTGTTCTGTTTATTTACAAAAAGAAGAAAATAGGGAGGAAAGGGAGAAAAAAGGAAAAAGGAATGTATTTACAAAAAGTTTATTTACAAAGAATAAGAAAAAGAGAGAGAAGGGAGGAAGAAAGGAGAAATTCTTCTCTCTCTTTATTAATCAATTTATTTTTTTTATTTTTCTCAGCTGATTTTGTTTTCACCCACTTAATTGTTTTTAAGAGTATATATAGATATAAGAGCTCTTTTACTCAGTTTCACTCTTATTTTCACAGATGTTGTTTTGTTTGTTCTTAACTTTATGATCTTATTTTTATTTCTATAATTATTTTGATTTTTGTAACCAACTCCTGCTACAGAATGTATTTTCTAAAGCAATAAAATATTATTATTATTATTATTACTTGTGGTTTCGCACTAATTTTATTATTTATTGGATTAATAAACTTTTTATTAACAATTTTCACTGTATTGCTTGAGTCATTATTATCGGCGTTAATTTTATAAAGTCTTTTTAGAAGTCCTAGTTTTAGACATGAATTGGCACTTAAAATAGGAGACGAATCATAGTTCACAACTATAAAATCTAAGCACTCATTTACTTGTTTGTAAGTGGTCACTCATCTTGATTAATAAAGACCTTATTACTATTCCGTTTTAATTATTAAAACTAGTACTGCACTATTTTCCGCACAACAAAACACTGACACCATGTATTATTATGTTATTATTATTAATATTAATAGTTGAAGGTGAGAGATAGTACTTAAACACATGTTAGGTAGAAACGTAACTATAATTGCAACCTTCCAAAAACACATACAGGAGTTACCAAATATAGATGACATTACTACATATTACATATTGCTCATTAATAACTTACTAAAACAACTTCTGATAACCATCAACAAATTTTCTGATTCCAAAAACAAATTTTAAAATTATCATTATCACCAACACCCATCCTCACCTAAACAAACAGAACCACTAGATACACATTTTCGTTGCTATGAGATATGGACACCATAAGTTATCTGAATTTTCCTCTAGCTAAGATTTCGTTTCAAATCGTTGAATGAAGGATTCTATTGAGTTGACCCTTCTCAAGGGTGCGTTCCTTAAGAGGACGAGTTGGTCCTCGGAGTGATGATATAAAAATTATCTTTCTTTGAAGCATCTACTTGGATTGAAGCTTTTACAAATTTTCTTCATTGGTATTCTTGCTTATTAAAAGTACATTGTTCTCAATTTTGTTTGGTTTCCTTTGTTGTTCACACTTATTCTCAGTTGGATAGCCACTTCTTTCTTGTGTCAGCTTCCCTTCATATGTCTGCATATCAATCTTCAATTTCTTCAGCCCTACTGCTTCTTCCTATGGTTCCTTATTAATTTTTAATAAATTTTCCATTTTTCAAGAGTATATTGATATCCAGTATCCAATATATATTGTATAATTCAACACAATAAACAATGCATCACAAATTTAATATATTGAACTCTATTTGTTGAATTGAGTGTTTTCAGATTATCCATGCAAATTAAAGGAAACAATTGTCTTATTATTATTATTTTTATTCAAAATAATGAATACATTTTTTTTTTCCAAAATTGTTTATGTATTCGAAGTATTATAGGTCATTAAACATTGGATACCCACAAAAATCGTTAGTCGAAATTTAGATAGCTGAAAGAAATTCTACAGCCTTGTTTCTTATCTATAAATAAAAAGAAATTTGTTAAATGTTTGCTTAAAAATCTATCATTTCATTTCGGGCAAAATACTCTTTTATGCAGTTTTCAAAAAATAATATTTTACTCAATTTTGAACTAATTTGGCAATTGATTCTTTCTAACGAACGCTCGTTAAAAGTCGTTTTTTAGATAATATTCTGACTAAGATTACTACTAAGAAGACAAAGATTCACTTAAATTGAATTTTATTTCCATACAATTCTGTTCACTTGCTGAAATAGAGAGAAAATTAATTTAAATAAACCCAAAATAATTCACTTTGATTGTATAAATTGACAGAATATAGTGCTGGTTCAATGTCTTTGCGCGCACTTGTTGTTTAGGAATATTGGTGATGCTTTACAATAGAACTGTACTTTGTAATTATTACATTAATACAGAAGTAATATGATTTTTGGAATAATTAGGGAATTTGTTCACAATCTCGTGAATGGAGAAATGTATGTGCATAGGTGTCTGCAACTGAGAAACCTATATCTGCACAAAATTGCAAGTTCTTCATACTATTAAAGAAACATTATTTTTATCATATTTTTAGTAAATTACTTTGTCATATTTAAATCTGAACCAATAGAATTACTAGATCATATATTATAAAATTTGTACATAAGTCAGTTTAGAACTGCAGTAACTTTATTTCACTTGAAAATATAGCCTATGCTAGTACATATTCTGGTAACTATATTTAAATCTCAACCAATAAAATTACTGTTTACTTAAAATACTTATTGAATATGTGGATGGTCTGCAATGCTGGATAAAATACCAGATAAAATAATTGTGACAGTTGAAAAGTGTGTTAACAGATTCCGTGTAAATTATTAGATTTGTGTTTATTCTCAGAAACGTACATAATGGTTCATATAGGTAGATGGACAATTTGTGTGTGTATAATAATAAATAAATAAATAATAATAATACTTTATTGTTCTTTGAAAATGCAAATGATAAATACAACAAAGATTTTACGGCTTGATATAATCCGTCAGCCGAGATCGATATTACATTCATAAATTTATATAGGTACATAATAAGATAAAATAAGAAAAAGTAAAATAATTGTATAAACAGAAAAAAGAAGTAATATAACCTGAAATAGAAGGGAAAAAGAACAGAAAAAGAAATAACAAAAATAAAATAACTTTTGAGAACACAAAAATTATAGGTTTTTACCAAAGTCATTTCATGCTTAGAAATTAAATTCTTGTACAAGCTGATACCGATACGACCAGACCTGGCGAGCATATTTAATTAGAGATCGGCAGCCAGAAGATCCGTTCAATGAGGAGATAAGATGGGGGTCTTGCAAGTACTGAATGTGCCAAATAAAATCTCCGGAGCTCACCAAAAATTGTGCAGGCGCGAAGAAGGTGCACTACGTTCTCAATACATCTTGAATTACAGAGGGCGCACAGCTCAATCTCTTTATTGAGCCATGGTGTAGCCATAGAGACTAGCTCACATCTTAGCCTAAAGATCCAACGGAGTTCAGAGAGAGTTAAACCGAAAGAATGATCATCATTCAGATGACAAAAATTAAAGGAGTGATCCAGTTCTTTATATAAAAGGAAACGGAATGAAAGAGAGACACGGCCCAGGAAATCCTGTCGATGAACTACTTTCATCTTAATTAACAGAGAGGATAATTGATCTCCAAGCAGATACATTCTCCAGAGAGGCAACAAAGTCGCAGGAATACTTCTGAGCCAAGTCTATCTAATATCGAAACCAGTTAATTTTTGTTGTTGATAATTTCCAATGCTAGAATTCCTGGTAAACGATACTGGGGGAGATCCAAAACTCTTCGAACATAATATATAAAATGCAGTTTTAAAGTGAATATCCCTAGAAGATCTATAGCGGTCTCAATATAGAGCATTTAGTTAGGTAAAGGTGGGAAGTGCAAATAATTTTTTAATAAAAAACCTCTGGAAGTTCTTAACAATATCATAGCTTTGGAATCTCTTCACAGATGGAATTAAATGGGAGAGGTATCGAACCTTGCTAGAGATAGCCAGACTATATGACATTGAGGATTCTCTTCGACGATGCCATTTTCTCTAATGGATGAGTGTTGAGAGAGAGAGAGAGAGAGAGAGAGAGAGCGATGAGGCGTCAGAACTGCACCCAAATATTTATGGTTGTTAACGACCTCCACGGGCTGACCTTTATACTGGCCTCAGAAACCATTTTTCTGAGGCCAGTCTGTCTCCCCTTCTAAAAATTAAAATTGATTAAGATTGACATTCCATAAGTAGCAGTAACTTGCTAGAATATTAATATTTCTCTGTAGTCTTATTGGGTTTTCTGCAAGAAGGACCACATCACTAGCATTCATTAAAATTTTAATGGAAGAATTAGAAGTACGAATGCCACCCTCAAGTAGCGAAAGAAGGTCGTCCAGGAAGAAGGAAAAAAGTAGTGGACTTAAAAGGCAGCCCTGCCTTACACCATTCTGCCTAAAAATGAATCAGAAATTCTATATTTTCCTCGGACAAAAGCAATAGCTTTTCAATTAGCATTAAAACCGAAATAAATTTCGAGGAAATGCCCAAATTAAATAACTTTAAAAAATAATGCTCGATGGTTGATATGGTCGAACGCCGCCTTAAATTGAAAAAGCAATAAAGCTTTTGACCCCTTGAATGGAATTTAAGTATAACCATATTCATTAAGCTGAAAAGATTATCATTAGTGGAGTAACCCGCCTAAAGCCAGGAATTCGCTTAGCAAATAATTTTCAGCTACAAAATTCTCCAAGCGTCTAAGCAAAAGACCAGTCTATATTAGCAGTGGCTAATAACTTAGCCACGGTGTCCAGCCATGAGATTCCTCTATAATTGTCACCTCCTTCACATTACCTTGCTTAAAATGTGGGAAGATAATATATCTAGAAAAATTTGGAGGCGGAGACCCCTCAGTATAGATGAAATTAACAGTGATAACAATTTCTCTTTCAGAATATCAGGAGAAAACTCGTCAGTAATTCTATCGGGACCAGGAGCTTTGATGCATTTAGCACTATAATGGCTGCATTGAGTTATTCAACAGAAAAAAAGAGAATGAAGTAAACTAGAAAATATTAAGGATTCAGCATAGAGCATCAAAGAAGAAGCGGAAGGAGGATTAAGTAATTGTTTTGAGATAAAACTTTAATGCATATTAGATGTTTATTATCAATTCGTAAGAAGTAAACTAAGCTTCGGTAGGCTAGATTTTATGCCAAGCAGCATACCGCCAATTGCTCGACAATCCTGGCAGTTTTGCGAGCTCAAACACAGACGATATTAAATTCAGGAAAATATTTATTATATGAACAAAAATTTCTTCTAAAAAGTTTCAGTAAAAATAAAAACATCAAATGATCTGATAAAATTTAAGAGGATAGAATCATTAATACCTTTTACACCTGACACATTATAAGCAATTATTGATAACGAATTAAACGATACACACGTAGAGATTGTGGCCATGGTGTTAGATGCCCGACTGACGGCGTGTACTCCATGAGGTGGATGAACAGCAGTTGAAGCAGCGGAAGTAGACATTGTAAATTCACTATTAGAGAAAAGAGCACTAGGTAAAGTATCAGACAAAACCTCTTCTATAAAGGATGTCACATCACTAGTCACCTCATTTATTTCCTTCACACCGTCTTCACCGCCATACCTCAGACCTTGAATAGAACACCATTCAAAACTTGTGCTTGTACTGCGAGACGATCAACATTCACATACACCTTCAAATGTGGGTTTCTTCGTTGAATTTCTTTTCTATAAGCAACACTTAGTCGCTTCTTCCTCACATTTTCTGAGAAATCACTAAAAATTGCAAAGCCTGTATTTTTTAAATTTTAGTCGCCTTCAAAATTGTCAATTTATCTTGAAAACGGATAGACGTTGCTAATAAAGTCTGTCCACCGTCTCTCTTGTACCAAATGGATGAACATATACGCATTCGGCACTAATATCAACCTTCAGAACATTGTTACAAAATTCAATCACAGTCTGATTTAAATTATCGTTTGTTTAAAGTATCGTTTGATTAAACTTAATGCTTCTAAAAACCAAATTATTTCGACGTGATTTAGAATCTAATATGTCCATAGTTTTATCTGTTTTCTCACATATCAACTTTAAAGATTGTATTTCGCATTTTAATTGACTATTTTCCTCCATAAGTGCACGATAATCCTCGTGAATATTTTAAATTCCTCTTGTAGTTGAAAGAGAAGCATGTTTTGAATCAAATAATTTATGCATGACGTTAGTTATTGTTTCAATAAGTGGCAACATTGTCATATTGCTAATTTCTTGAGTTGGGGCCATACTTTTTTTAGTACTTTTAGAAACTTCTGGCGAGCTTATGGCTCTCTTTGTACGAGAAATTGGTGAATTAACTGAATCAGCTTTAGAGGAAGAAGAAATGGCTAATTTTGGTGGCATGCAAAACAGTATTTACGTAAAAAAAAAAACAAAAAAAAAAACAGTCTATAGATGCAAAATTAAATTTAATGAAAAAGCCAAAAAGTAAAGAAATTGAAATGATGAAATTTCTGTACGTTCGAATTAAATAAAAGGTGAAGGGAGAGAAAAAAGAGAAAGAATTCTCTTTCCCAATTGAAAGAACTGATGAACATAACTAGAGTCCAAACTTTAACTTGCTATTCCCTCATTAATAGTAAAACATAGAGTGCTTCTTTTTTTTCTCTTTTTTTGTAATTAAACACAAAGTAACTGTTAAATTACAATCACCAATCAATTAAAAACTGAATCTTTGAGCATAAAAATACATAACTCTCCAAAACTTTCAAAAACCACACCAAAATTGAAAAAAGGCACAGGAAAACGTGATGTGCACAGGTTGACTGATAAACCTCGACTCGTTTGTATGTCTCTATATCTGTGCATTTGTAAATAAAACCAATGGTTTATTTATTCAATCAATAAATAAAAAATTGTATTTCCTTAAACTTATTTTTTTATACCGGTTGTGCTTCATAACGGGCAGTGGTATTTAGTTAAATGAATTACTTTAAATCAAGAGTAATGGAAGTTAAGTCACAAGAACCGGTAGAAGTCTTTTTAAAAACAGTTTATTTAATAATGCAATACAATAAGTACAATTAAATGATTAAATGATATTAACAACTGTAAGTAGTGGTAAGTACTGCACTGGACTAGAGACGGTAGACGACTAACTGCCTGCTGGCCTGTGGGGGTATATATATATGTTGCCAGCTTCAGTTACGTCACAAATGGTTGCTCTCATGGAGATAGTGCCATAACTCCTCCCTCCACAAGTTTTGAGCTCCTGCGACAATTGGCACGGAAGTCCAGGGTAGACATGTCGAGGTGTGGGTTGTAGTTGGTCTCCTTCTGTTGCGCCCGGATTTGTCTTCTTCCTACGGACATAGCAAACATATAAGAGGGGCAACAGTAGCAGAAGTATTGTAATTATAGCGTAGAAGTAGATATGTGCCGAGTCATTGGGTCTTTCTTCTAGTAGCTCCAGCGGTTCCATTTTTAGGTTGATTCTGTTGAGGTCCTCAAAAGATATATTCATGTTGGTATGTGCAAACTCTTACGTAGTTGTTACTATGCTTTTGGAATCCTTGTATATAGGTATGACTTTGCTGTCTAGTAGAGTTTCGTTTTTGTTTAATTTTATAAGGCTAGTGTTGGTCAAAAATATAGTGTTGTTAAGGCCACATATAAAATTATAAAATAGTAAATAATAATAGTAAACTTAAAATGATTGTCAACAAAATTAAAAATTAAAAATTCTCTAAAATTTAAACTTTGTACTGTAAAATGTAAATCACGAACAACAGTCAGTAGTCGCTTAGAGCTTGCCCAGGGCACACACACACACACGCATACACCGCTGTTATCTAGTCAAGTGATTCGAGTCAATTTCTTCACGTCAATTCAGTTATTTCTTTTTATTTTTCTCCACATTGGAGCACGCTACAGCATTCTTCGCTTCATGCAGATGCTTTCACATCAAGAAGAAAACTGAACAGGTGACAAAAGAAAACCATCAAAAAAGGTAAGTGCACTTACATTTTACAAAGAAAAACGTACGAGTATTTTTTGCGCATGCACAACTCTACCAATAGATGGCAGGCCACTCATCGCTTCAATAAGTAGGAACATTACGAACTACATCGTAGCATAACTTGCTAGCACAGTGGTAGCGTGAGCGATTACCATTCATATAAGTATACAGCGCAGGTTCAAGACCCACCACCGTTGCAACTTTTTTTTACCTTTTATAAATTCACGCCGCTAATTTATAATACATTGCATTATCTTGTAAACATACAATTTTACATTTAAAATTATAATTAATAATTTAATTCATTTCAAATTTTCAACGTATTCCGTTTATTCTTGTTAAAAATCTTTTTTTTTTTTTTTAATTCATTTATTAAGTTAACTTTTAGTTTTGCTAGAATATAAAATATTTATTATAAACAAAACGATTAATTTAATTATTGTTCTATAGAACGTTACTATTTATTGTAATATTTTCAGAACAAGTGGCCACTTTCCTTTGCTTCATTTAAATTCATTCATTTTATATTACGTAGAAATATTCTTTATTTTTTCTTATTATTTTTTGTTGTTATGCCAAGAAATAAATTTAATTTTGTTTTTCAATAGTAAACGATTTTCTTCTTATTTTATAAACATTCATCAATCTCTTTATAGCTTTGAAGGTTGGTTATTGCAGTTCTTGCTGTCCCTCTCACCTTACTTCATAGTACATTTAATATACAAGAAGTGTGCGGCGAAATAGGAAAGGCCTATACGGACCTCTATCCGCCGTGCAACATTCTTTTTGGCGCCCGAACAGGGACACTTATTCTGTAAAGGCAGGACTCTGCAATACCCAATTTCCTTACAATATAACATATTTAGATCTAATTATTTATTTTATATTGTAAACATTGAACAATTATTTATTTCTTAATTTTTGTTCTCTTAATTTTTATTCTATTTTCACTTTATTTTTTATGCAGATTTATTGTACTTTCAAGGCTTTAACATTTCTTCCACTCATTTAGTTTGCTTAAAAATTTGGGTGCTCAATTAATTTAGCCTTTGTATTCAATATTATCATTTCCCCTTTATTTATAACTTTCCATTTATAATTGTCTACTTCTTTGTGGGTAATTGATTTGCTTTCTTTCTTTCTCAAATTTTTCTGATTTAACTTGGCCCATTCCAATGGAGAATCTTAAGCCCGAGCAAGCCGCCGTGCTCTCCCCATTGAGGACGAAACTCCAGAGTTTGGCGCATAAAATTAAGACAATAGTAGAGCAAGGGCGCTCTATTACTGAAGATAAATCGCAATTGTTCTTGTTTAAAGGAATGTATAAGAAGCTAGATTTCTATTTCGACAACTTTCATGCCACCTGGGACCGCATAATAGAGCTTCTAGCCTCATGGGAGGAAACCAGCCTTTTTCCTTCACAGCAAGATAAAGGATTGCAACAGGCTGTAGAGCGATATTATTACGAAGCATGTGCGATTTATGAGCATCACATGAACCCCACTCCCTCTTCTGCTGCAGCTGCACCTTCTGCTGCCGGACAGACTACGTGGCTTAATGAATCTCGCATAATCAAAGCGCAATATCCGCAAATAAATCTTCCAAGCTTCGATGGGAATCAAGCCGAATGGCCACTCTTCCGTGATACCTTCAACGCACTTGTTCACTCAGATGCTGCGTTATCAGGCATTGAGAAATTCATTTTCCTTATTTCCTGTCTGAAAGGACCAGCACTCACTTTAATAAAGGGAATCGAGCTAGAAGAGGCAAACTATTCTCAAGCTTGGAACCTGCTCAACTCCACATATAATGACAAGCGAAGATTGGGACACAAATATTTGAAGACGGTGTTAGTCTTTGTTCCATTCAAAGGTCGGCCATCCACCAGCAGTATAAAGCACCTTTTAACCACAATAGTAGAAAGTATCGATTCCTTCAAAAAGCTGAAAATTCCCAACGGGGAAGATTTCTTATTTTTATACCTTGTCCTACGCTGTCTGGATAAGGGTACCAGGACTGCCTTTGAGACACAATATGCTCGTACAGAATTTCCTACTTATCAAAATCTTATCGATTTCATCCGAGTGGAATGGAGGTCTTCCGAATTAACCAATGAAGATACGAACCCTTTACCCAACCAGCCTAGAGTCGCCTATTATCCATCGGGTAGCAAAGGAAACCTATCTAAGGCCTCTCTTCTTGTAGACAACAAAGCTGACAACCACCAGCAAGGTTCCAGGAGCAAAACGCCTAGTACCAGGACAAAGGTTGTACGCATATCTTGTCCCGTCTGCAAGGCAGCTCACACTTTGTACCAATGTGAACTATTCAGAAAAGCCTCACCATCCGAACGGGTAGCCTTCTTGAAGGGATGGAAAGATTGTACTAATTGTCTTTCTAGCAAGCATTCAAAGGATAGATGCAGTTCGCAGAGGAGATGTCAGGTTTGTGCTCAAGATCACCATTCATGGCTGCACCTTCCGCAACAAGAACGAACTATTCAGCCATATTCAGCGTTAGTTCCCAGCACGAGCGGAATAACACTAGGGAGTCATGGCCATCCGAATGAGGTATTGTTAGGCACTGCTATAATTGAAATCCAGGACGCTCAAGGCGCTTACCAAAGAATCCGTGCCGTCACTGACAGCGGAAGCCAGCACTCATTTATCACTGCAGACAGTGTAAGAAGATTAGGCTTAACCGAACAGCCGTGTACTCAAAATGTTTCAGGGATTGGTCAGGCACCTCTTAGTGGCATTTCAGGGAAGCTGACATGTCACATCCGCTCCACACTCACATCAGACTCTAGAGAACCTGTCTCCCTGGAAATTATTGTAGTCTCTCGCATTACCGGCCAGCTCCCGCACGACGCGCTTCCCTCAGATGTGCGGTCCTTATATAAGCCATACGTTTTGGCTGATGAAGAATTCTGGAAACCAGGGCCAGTCGAGTTTTTGATTGGAGGTGACTTGTTTTACGACATCGTTAAAGGACGTCCCATTATGATATCTCCTGAAGTACCTAGATTGATGCCGACCACATTTGGCTTCATAGCTGGAGGCCCTACAAAAACTACAACCGCATCTGATGAGTCATCTGTTCTCTTAGCACCATCTGTTAAGGAGTTAGAGAGCGCAATGACGAAATTTTGGGAGATGGAAGAAGTATCCCAGCGGCCTTTAATATCAGAAGAGGAAGAGATATGCGAATCACACTTTGCCTCTACTCATAGCAGAACTCCTTCTGGGCGCTATGTCGTATCCTTACCACTGAAGGATTCAATCAGCAAATTGGCCAATCCGAAACAGCAAGCACTGAGTCGACTCTTGAGCTTGGAAGCCAAGCTCGCAAATAAGGCTGCCTTAAAGGAACAGTACCATAGCTTCATGAAAGAATACTTAGCGTTAGAACATATGAAGATAGTTCCTTCAGGCAAATCGGCTTACACTATACCTCACCACTCTGTTGTTAAGACACAAGCGGGTCAAACCAAGTTACGCGTTGTCTTCGAAGCCTCTTGCAGTACGCCTACTGGTTCTCTAAATGATCATCTATTCTCTGGACCTAAACTACAATTGGACATTGGCGATGTCATCACCAACTTGCGAATACATCAGTACGTGTTCGTAGCCGACTTAGTAAAAATGTATCGCCAGATTCTGTTGAATCCAAGTGATCGAAGGTATCAACATATTTTATGGAGATTCAGCCCACATGAAAGCATCCAGGAGTACGAATTGTGCACTGTCACCTATGGTGAGAAGGCGTCAGCATTCCTAGCACAGAGAACCATCAGGCAATTAGTATATGATGAAGGTGCATCTTACCCTCTAGCCTCAAGAGCACTGCTTGAAGACATATATGTGGATGATATAGCCACAGGAGCGTCATCGCTAGCGGAGGTGATACAACTAAAAAACGAACTCATCACTTTGCTAGCCAAAGGAGGATTTCATTTAAGCAAATGGGCATCCAACTGCCCAGAGTTACTGAATACCCTAAAAGAAGATGAAATCGGCGATTCCTGCATAACTTTATGCGATGAAAGTCTTTGTGCGATGATCAAGGTACTGGGCATACAGTGGAACCCTAGAGATGGTGTCTTCTCATATGAAATATGCGCTCCCCCATGGAGCCCTACAAAGAGGGCCATTTTATCAACTATTGTGCGCATATACGATCCACTGGGATATCTGGCTCCCGTTATTTTCTATGCTAAAACACTTCTACAAGATTTGTGGAGGGCTAAAATAGGTTGGGACGAAATCGGTCCTTCTGAAGTTATTAGCAAATGGCAACTCTTTCTTGACCAGCTCAGCTGCTTACGTAAGATAAAGCTTCCTCGCCATCTAACGTCATCGGACGCAACGCTGCACAAGATAATAGGTTTCAGTGATGCATCCCAACGAGGATATTCCGCAGTCCTTTACCTGCTTACCATCTCTAGCCAAGGTGCTCAGGTGTCTCTACTGAAGGCGAAAACCAAGCTTGTGCCCATAAAGCCAACCACTATACCTCGACTAGAGCTCTATGGAGCATTACTACTAAGCCGTCTCTTTCAATCCTGCAAGAGCCTTATGAGCAAAATGAAAATCGCTGAGTCCAGGTTCTTTACAGACTCCATGGTAGTGTTAGGATGGCTTTCTACACCCCCAGAAACTCTCAATGCCTACGTAGCTCACAGAGTCGTCGCAATATTAGACAACACTGAAAGAAGCCAATGGAGTTATACTCCATCCCAGGACAATCCGGCAGATTGTAGCTCTCGTGGTACATTGCCAGCAGCACTTCTAAATCATCCGCTATGGTGGGCGGGACCTCCATGGCTCCTCACTACGGAAAACAACTGGCCGAAACCAGTCGCTAAATTTGAGGATCGCCTTCCAGAAATGAAGGTTAAGAATGTCACGGCGCTCAATATCACGAACGAGTCAAACATACTTGACTGGATGGAGCACTCCAGTTCTTATTCCAAGCTACTCGCAGTACCGCTTATGCCTTGAGATTCATAGACAGACTCAAGCATCGTCCATCGCTCATTGGACCAATATCAGTGGCCGAATATAGAAAAGCAGGAAAATTACTGATTATGTTGGTACAAGGCCAATACAAGACACCAAGCGGTCAGTTAGCAGACCTCAAATCGCTTCGCTCCCTACGTCCATTCCTTGACCAAGACGGTCTCGTCAGGGTTGGCGGTCGACTTCAGCATCCCAGCCTACCTTTTGATGCCAAGCATCCACTACTTATATCGTCCGGGTCGCCACAATTAAAACTAACTCGGGCAACTACAAGCGGCCTGTCGCCAAGCTAGTCCCCCTAATTCCCCTCAATGAATAATTAGCATTTTGTAAAAATTTAATAAAATTTTGGTGGGCGGTATGTTAAGGCCACACATAAAATTAGAAAATAGTAAATAATAATAGTAAACTTAAAATGATTGTCAACAAAATTAAAAATTAAAAATTCTCTAAAATGTAAACTTTGTACTGTAAAATGTAAATCACGAACAACAGTCAGTAGTCGCTTAGAGCTTGCCCAGGGCACACACACACACGCATACACCGCTGTTATCTAGTCAAGTGATTCGATTCAATTTCTTCACGTCAATTCAGTTATTTCTTTTTATGTTTTCTCCACATTGGAGCACGCTACAGCATTCTTCGCTTCATGCAGATGCTTTTCACATCAAGAAGAAAACTGAACAGGTGACAAAAGAAAACCATCAAAAAAAAGTAAGTGCACTTACATTTTACAAAGAAAAACGTACGAGTATTATTTGCGCATGCACAACTCTACCAATAGATGGCAGGCCACTCATCGCTTCAATAAGTAGGAACATTAAAACTACATCGTAGCATAACTTGCTAGCACAGTGGTAGCGTGAGCGATTACCATTCATATAAGTATACAGCGCAGGTTCAAGACCCACCACCGTTGTAATTTTGTTTACCTTTTATAAATTCACGCCGCTAATTATAATACATTGCATTATCTGCAAACATACAATTTTACATTTAAAATTACAATTAATAATTTAATTCATTTTAATTTTTCAACGTATTCTGTTTATTATTGTTAAAAATCTTTTTTTTCTTTTTCTTAATTCATTTATTAAGTTAACTTTCAGTTTTGCTAGAATATAAAATATTTATTATAAACAGAACGTTTTAATTTAATTATTGTTCTATAGAACGTTACTCATATTTATTGTAATATTTTCAAAACAAGTGGCCACTTTCCTTTGCTTCATTTAAATTCATTTATTTTTATATTACGTACAAATATTATTTATTTTTTCTCATTTTTTTTGTTGTTATTCAAGAAATAAATTTTAATTTTGTTTTTCTACAGTAAACTATTTTCTTCTTATTTATAAACACTCATCAATCTCTTTCTAGCTTTGAAAGTGGGTTATTGTAGATCTTGCTGTCCCTCTCACCTTACTTCATAGTACTTTTAATATACAAGAAGTGTGCGGCGAAATAGGAAAGGCCTATACGGACCTCTATCCGCCGTGCAACAAGTGTCATCACGGTTGTCCCTGTTTATTAGGATCCTATTGGTCCTGAAAGTTAAAAAGTGGTCCACAAAAGGGATGTATTTGATAAACGATGCGCTGGATGTGTACACAGTTTTGCATGCTAAAAGGTTGGTGTTGGTGATGATTTGGCGAATGCAGTCGTTCTGGATGCTGGTTTTGTTGTGGCAGTAAATGGCACTGTTGATTTCTTCGCAGGTGGCTGTAAATAACTCATCTTGGGTTTTTAGGATCAAGGGTGGATGGACATGAACTGTCAGGAGATGGTTGTCTTTCTCTATAGGATAGGGCAGAAGGAAGTACGTCTCAAGAGGAGAGGTTTTTAGTGGAATTCTAATAAAGTAGTAGATGTTCCATCTTTTGATTGAGCAGTGTACCTTGCTCAATTGCCAAAGTGCTTCTATGTCAGGGGTTATGAATGTTACGTTATGAGCTTTTTGTAGTGACTCAAGATTCTTGAGAAGAAAGATGCTAGAGTGGATGGTGTTTAATCTGCAAAATTCTAGAGAGTTTTCCATGTCGTCAATTTTGTTAGCGATAAGGACCAGGTTAAAGAGGATAGAATTAAATTGTTGGTTTAGCTCAATTTGGCTCACTATAGGGTTGGAGAAGAAGGTTGTCATTTTTTCATTGTTGGTTCGTATAACTTGTATGTCATGATTGAATTCTTCAATCACCCGTTTGTTTATTGCCATTTGGTTTTTGAGGTTGTTCTCAAGATGAAAACTGTTGCTGTCTATAGTGTTTATGATTTTGTCATATCGTTCCTTGTCGTCACTGTCCATGTTTCCGGTTAGCCAAGATATGGCTTTACCTAGGCCGTTAATGAGTCCACGTTTAGTTCGAGATTTGTTAATTGCTAAGTGATCTAATTTATTACGGAGATAGTAATAATACTTAAAGAATGATTTTATCTGTGTTGTCCGATTGCGTTAGTATGTGCTGCTGATTACGTTAAAGGTCTTATCTAACTCTATGTCAAGTAGTTGTACGTCGGCAACATGAATGAAAGTATAGTATCTGTCTATGACGTAAGCTTTGTTAAGTGCAATGGGCAAAATTCCAGGTCTGTGAGTCAGGTCAGTTATCTCTGTGCTGATAACTACATTCCCCATTGTCAGCAGGTGGAATGTGTGAGTCATTGCTTGCATCTGCGTCTGTAACAGAGACAGTTTGCTGTGTGAATTTTCTTGGCCTTTTTAATAAGTTTAGGGTGTATCTTAAAGAATTTCTTTTGGGTAGTGACTAATTTGGTTTTTCGGGAATAGTTCCCTCTTTTAAATTTTGGCTTGGCTTTGCCGTATTGCCTGTCACGTATGTAAACTTCGCCTTCCGGAATTTATATATTTTCTCTGGTCTGGTTTAGTCTGTTTGTCCGAGTTTCTTTTTCTTTTTCGATTTCTTTAATAGCGCGGGCTACCCATTCCCTGTCTTCGTGGTACTCTTTGACCTTTTGCTCTAAAATCAGGTCCTGCGCGTACGTGGTCGTTTGCAGTCCAAAGGTTATGTCATTGGGTGTCATTTTTAAATTGGAAACTATGGCATTATTGTAAGCTATTAGTCCTAGTTTAGTATTTTATTGAGGGGATAGTGCTTTCCGTGCTTTATTATGTTCATGATTTCAATTAGTGTTGAATGGGCTCTGTTTATTAGTCCGTTGGAGTCTGAATGGTTTGGGGTAGTAAAGTGTGTGTCTATGTTATTGTATTTCAGAAAGTTTTCAACTAGTCCGTTTTTAAATTCTGTTCCGTTGTCAAATTGAATTGTCTTAGGGCAAGGGAATAGACTTAGATAGTGTTCTAGAGAAGTGACGATTTCGTTGGCAGAGGAGGTTCTAATTAGATAACCGTATAGTTTTTTGGAAAAACAGTCTATGAGAGTAAAGATTTGCTTGCCGTTGTAGTGTAGTATGTCTCCTTGTAGTCTCTCGAAAGGTTTGGAAGGAGTAGGGATAATTTCATAAATTTGTCGTATCGGTCTACGCTCGTATTTTACCTCTTTGCAGAGGGCGCAATTGTTAACTGTTTTCGTTATTAGTTCTAATATCTTTGGCCAGTAGTATCGCTGAGATAAGTTGTTGTAAACCTCATGAATACCTCTATGTGCGGTCTTGCCTACATGTCGGTTTAGGATTATTTCTTCCTGTTCGGAGGTGTCAGTTACGTCAAGTCTTTTGGTATAGTACCGTTTGAGTTTAACCGTAGGAAATTTTTCTTTTACTATGTCTGCTAGGTGGACAAAGATTTGGTCGTAGATTTGTTCGTCAATTGAGTTTTCGATAGGGGGTGAGCAAAGGACGCCGTATGTGTGGTTAGGCTGTAAGTATTCTAGGCAGTATTCTTCAATGTCGTTAGAGTATGGGTACCTAGTGTACCAGTTGTATCGAGTTTTGTTAAAAGGTCTGTCGATTGGAATTTTCGTTTCTGGGTTGCCTCGGGTCAGAACAATTTGAAATTTTTCCACGTTAATACATCGGGTTTTGTCGTCTATTATTTTAACTTGGCTGTTAGAGGATTCTTGAGAGTGTTGAGTTTGTAGGCTTTCATTGTCGTCTTCGGCGGTGATGTTTTCATTGTCGTCTTCGGCGGTAATGTTTTCATTGCCGTCTTCGGCGGTAATGTTTAGGGCTCTGGCTAAGTCTTCTAGGATGTCGTCGCTATTCTCAGGTGAAGGGGCCGAGAGGAGTTCGTCTAGGACTTTGTCTGGATTTGGACTTACGGAAGTGGTTTCTACTGCATTTACGTTCTGTTCTTCTGGTGGATTTCGTGCGATTTAGGGCGTCTGCTACTACGTTACTTTATCCTTGTACGTACTTAACGTCGAAGTCGAAGTCTGCCAGTTGTAGTTTCCATCGGATTAGTTTAGAGTTCGGTTCTTTCAAGTTATGTAGCCATTGTAATGGTCTATGGTCAGTCTGTATGGTAAATTTACGTCTGTATATATAGGGTCTAAAATGTTTACACGCCCAAACGATGGCTAACAGCTCTTTTTCTATTGTGGAGTAATTCTCTTCCTGTTTGTTTAAAGTGCGGGAAGCAAAGGAAATAGGGAGGTCTTTTCCGTCAATGTTCTGGGATAGGACTGCTCCTATTGCGTAATTGGAGGCGTCCGTGGTGAGGATAAATGGTTTCTCAAAGTTGGGCAGTTGTAGGATGGGACTGTTTTGCAGAAGGGATTTTCAAGTGTCAAAGGCTTGTCTGTAGCTGTCGTCAATTACTATGTCCCTGTCCTTTCGTAGTGAGAGTGTCAAAGGTCTAGCTATTTTGGCGTAATTCTTAATCATCTTCCTGTAGTAGCCTGTGAGACCGAGGAATTGCTTGATTTGTTTTTGCGTCTTAGGAAGTGGGAACTTGGCAATCGCGTCTAGTTTTGCCGGGTTAGGTTGTATGCCTTTGTCGGAGATGATGTGTCCGAGAAAGAGAAGTTTTTGTTTGAAGAATTCTGTCTTGTCAAGTTGAATGGTTAGATTATGTTGTTTCAGTTTGTCAAAAACCGTCTTGAGATGTTTTATATGCTCGTCCAGGCTGTCTGAGAAAATGATAATTTCGTCCATGTATACAAGTACGTTAGGGAGTCTAGAAAAGATGGAATTCATTGCCCTTTGAAAAGTGGGGGGTACGTTCTTAAGTCCGAAGGGCATGCGTAAGGATTCGTAATGTCCGGTCTCAGTAGAGAATGCAGTCTTGGGAACTGATTCGGGGTCCATCTCAATTTGGTGGAACCCTGAAGCTAAGTCGATGGCTGAGAAGTAAGTCGCGCGTCCTATTTTACCAAATAAGTCCTCAATATTAGGAAGAGGAAATTTGTCTTCGACTGTCTTGTTAAGTTTACGGTAGTCTATTACCATACGTATTTTCTTTTTACCCGAGGCGTCTGGTTTTTTTGGTACTACCCAAATTGGGCTATTGTAGGGGGAGTTAGAGTGTTGTATTACTTTGTTTTCTAGTAGTTTGTCGATCTCCGTTTGTACGTCTTTTCGATAGACTTCCGGATATCTGTAGTTTCGTGTGTAGACCGGTTGGTCATCCGTCGTTACTATTTTGTGCTTTAGTAGGTCAGTACAGCTTAGTCGGTCATGTTCTCTTTTAACTATTTGGGGGTAGTTCCTTAATAATCCTATTATTTTATTTTTTTCTTCTGAGTTCATGTGCTCAGTTCTAATTAAGTGAGGGATTTCATTTTTTTATTTCTTTTAACCTAGTCTCCCCAGACATGTCGGGACAATTGGTCATCACTATGTCTGGTATCTTAGTACAAACCTCTTGCGGTTCGTCGACATCCATGGGTTCAGGGCAAATGGCCATGACTTCCTGGATTCAAGTTCGCACAAGATTTTATTATTACTAATGCTATGATTATAATGATTTCAGAGATCTCAAGAGTAAATTTTAAGGGAATTATCCCCTGGGGGTAAGAAAGGATGTTCTTGTTTAAATCTATGCTCATTCCGAGTGCCTGCATAGTTTTGTGGCCTAACAGTATGTCGTATTTGTCCGAAAAGGGGAATACATGGAGTTTAGTTTCTAAGTTTACGTGGAATGTGTCTTGAATGTTAAAAGTGCAGGATTGTTCTCCATTCTTTTTTCCAGCGGGTGTAGTTATTATGAATGGGTCGTTGGATAATGCTACGTCAGTAGGGACAACGTTAGGGTTTATGTAGTTTTCCGCTGACTCGGTGTCTATAAGCCATTTCAGTCCGTATCTGTCTTCAAAGTGTGGGAGAGACTTGTCTACTAGGTTTAGGTTGAATTCGGGGGGCCTTCTTGGCTCCCGTGGCCAACGTCTAAAAAATGATCGAACTTTTCGGTTATTTTGTCCAGTGAGTTTTCTAGGCGGGAAAGTCTGTTTCGTACGCCTGGCCTTGTTCCGAGTAATTTTCGGGATGATCGTCATTTTGGCAGTGAGTTAGTTCGTGAGGAGAAATGTAATCTTTAAACCTGGGTCTGCCTGCAGTACGCATAGATACCGTGTTTTGGGAGAAGTAACCAGAAGGTAGTCTGGGTCGATTAAAGGGGTGATCCGGATTGTTTGGATTGTTAGGATGGTTGGGATTCATGGATTGGAATTTTGGGCGTTGGGGCTGTTGCGGTTGTTGTCTGTAAAGGGAAGTTTGAGGTCTTTGGTCTATAGGCCTGGGATTAAATTCAATTGGTTGGTAATGGTAGTTAGGGGCCTGAGTCATGGGGACGTGTGGAACAGTGTATTGTGAATTCGGTCTATAAGAGTATTGGGATTCGGTCTATAAGGCGGTTGGGATTGGTTGTACGGGTTTGGTTTCCGGAAGGGTTGGTTGGGCCTTTTAGGACCGTGGGAGGAGTTTAGGTTCGCTATAATGAAAGAACATTTGTTGTAAATGATGTTTCGTACTTCGTCAAGGGTGCTAGGGTCGAAGATCATGATGTGATTACTTAATATCGGGGGCAGGCATTTATATATGTGGAAAATTATTTCTTTGTCGACCCGGGTTATCAGTTGTTTCAGGGCGTCCGCTTAAGTCCGTCTAACTTAAGTCTAATATAAACTAAATTACGTAGCTCTTGTATCCTATTGACGAAGTCAGTGGGAGACTCTCTAGCATGCATTTTAGTCTGGAGGATTTCATCTTTGAGTATCTCATAAGATCTCGAGTCGGGGTCCTAATAATTTACTTTTGACTTTTATAAAAAGATTGTTATGGTTATAGTCTCTTTCAATTATGTTTTCTGTGCAGACGGTGGCGAACGCACTTTCGACAATCTCGCAGAAGAACGCTAACTCGGAAGGGTTTCCGTCGAAGTAGGGAATGTGGTCGTAGTCTTCTTTGGAGATTTTATAGTTAATTTGGGCCATTACAGGGATAGTTTCTTTGGGGAGAACTAGTTTGGAAGGTTTAATGATAGATGAGCTACTTACAACCTTAGTTCGCTGCTGTTGATTCGCCAGCTTGCCTTTCTTCTTGCTTCTGAGGATGGTTCTTGCTCTTCTTGTAGAGATGCCGCGAATAAAACACTAATGTGTAAGCTTCAAGTCTTTCCGAGACAATTGGTCGTGGTGTACGGTGAGACAAATGATCGCACTTTTTAACTTCAAGCCTTCGCGGTCCCTGTTCGGGCGCCAGTTAAGTCACAAGAACCGGTAGAAGTCTTTTTAAAAACAGTTTATTTAATAATGCAATACAATAAGTACAATTAAATGATTAAATGATATTAACAACTGTAAGTAGCGGTAAGTACTGCACTGGACTAGAGACGGTAGACGACTAACTGCCTGCTGGCCTGTGGGGGTATATATATGTTGCCAGCTTCAGTTACGTCACAAATGGTTGCTCTCATGGAGATAGTGCCATAACTTGGATGAGATGGAATTTTACTTACATCGTCCTGTTTTAAATTGCTCCTCTAAATTCAGTAAAATATTTTCCTAACCTATATAGTCTGTAATCATACCTCTGTTTATACCACGGCTAAAATACAATAAAAAAAAAATTTCTTGTAAGGTGTAGAAATTGAATTTGGAAAGTGGTTCATGCGGCTAATAAAGGTAAATATTTCCACCTCAGATTTACTGTTGGACGAATTTCCAGTTTCAAAAATATGGCGCTTGCAAATGAAATTTCTCTATCTTTTTATATATCTGTTATTTTCTTAAAATATTTCATTTATCCCATTGCTAAAAAAATATAATGGAAAATACCAGACTTTATTTCTTGTAAGAGGGTCGATTTTTGAAAAAGTAGCACAAATGCATAGGTTAAGGACCTCCACGTCTTGTAATTGATTTTTTTTTTAACATACTTCAAATGACATAAATAACACGCGCACACAAATCTGCTAATTTAAATGAAATCTGTACAAGTCTAAGAAGGAAAAATAATAGTGCCACAGGTACATCCTGGCACACAAAGGTAGAATAGGCAAGCCCTTTAAGTTGTACCCATTGAGGATGATGGTGTAGATAGAAGGACAATGGGTGCCTAAGGAGAGAAGATACAAAGAGGCTGTGGACTGCGAAATGTAGGGTAAGGCATGGGGAGGGAGGAGACGGGAAATGCAAAAAAAGAGTAGTGTGAGGGCAAATGTTGTTAAAGATGAGGGGAGTCTGAGGGGGTGCAGCCTCCTATTAAGTGGCAGGAAAGGTGGGCATTGAGAAGTCAGTGGGAGAAATACAAGGATGCTGTTGGCTGAGGAGAAATGACAAGTAAGTTACAAAAAAGAGGGTCAATGGTTGGAGATGGGGAGGAGGTGAAAGCAGATTGTGCGTTGGGAGAAGTAAGGTATAACAGTCAATGAGCCACAACCTCTCTTTAAGTCCCAGAAAACAGAGGGAAAATCCCAGGGAGCAGTGGGTGAAGAAAGGAGGGGGACTGGGAGGAAATGAGAGAAGTAACAGTAATATATAAGGAGGGGGTGGCAGAGGTAGATGACCGGAAAAGCAAGAGAGTAGTCTGTGGGCAAATGATTGGTAAAAGATAAGAGATGCAAGGAATCTGGGGGGAGAACCAGTGGGGCAGAGCCTCCCTTTAAGTCGCAAGAAAGGAAGGTGTAGTAGACAGGCGATCATTGGGGGGAAGGGGAGAAGTAAGAAGAAGGCTGTGGACGAGAAGAAATGAGAGAATGGAGAATGAGAGAATGGGAAGGAATGAGAGATACAAGGAGGCCAAGGACAAATTTAACATATTTTTAACAGACTGAAATTACAAAATAATAGTACAAAACACACATACACATACGCACTTAATGAACTCTGTACGCATGCGCATGCGTACTTAATGAGCTCTGTACAAGATCAATGAACTCCGAACGATGAACAGCAGTGGGGCAGAGTGTCGCTTTAAGTCGCAGGAAATGAAGATGTAGCTAGGAGGCAATGGGTGAGAAGTTATGGGAAGGTGTGATTGTTCCCAGAGAAAAGGGGAAGAGGAAAGCAAGATGCAAGGTTAGGCGTCAAGAGGCAAATGGGAGGAGAGAGGATGAAAAATACTATGTGGAGCAAATGATTTGGAAGGAAATAGAAGGAATCCGGGGCCTAGCCCATGAGGTAAAGCCTTCCTTTAAGTTCCAGGATAGGAAGGCACAGATGGGGCAGGGGATAGGAGAAGGGGAGAAGAAAGAAGGCTGTGGACAGTTGAATTGGAAAAAATGTGGAGCCTGAGTGCTTTATATTTAGCCAGTGGGGCAGAGTTTCGCTTTAATTCCGAGGAGGTGAAAACACGGGGGTAAAGAGATACGTAGAGGTGAAAAAAAAATTGGAAGAAGAAATAGTTAGAGATGTATTGGGATGAGTTATAAGGACCGAGAAATCTAATCTTAGCAAGTTATCACATTGGCTAAGTGGTTAGAGTCATCGTCATGGAGTAGCTGGAGGAGGTTCAATTTTGTTATCTTAAGGAAAATAATTTTTTGTTTAGCGCCTCTCGTCTACATGAGAGGGGGGAAAGGAAACTTCCGGACGGTGGTTAAGGAGTTAGTTCTGTCTGTGGTCGATTAGTGGGGGTGTAAGTTCTGGTCCCAAAAGCCCCGAAAGTATATTATCATTTGAAATAAGAAAGTTAGTCCCAGGAACCACCGTTTCGGAGCTTTTAAAAAAATGACATATTTGAAAATTGCAGACAAAATTAGGGGGGTTACAAAAAAATTGAAAATTTCTTTTTGTCTCCAAGTTAAGGGGTTGTGGCATTCCGTTGCGATACTAGTTACACTTAGTATTCCTGAAAGGGTCTAGACTTGAGAACGCGGAGATTTTTGCAGTAACAAATGAAAGATTTGCTGCGATGCTATTGCCGCTGCTGGAGTTTGCTCTTCGTAATGAAAACTAAAGACATGGGATAGATCACAGTCCGAAGAAAATGGGATAGATCAAGCCAGAAAGACATGGGATAGATTACAGCCTGAAGAGAAAAGGAACAATTAGACAAGATAGAAGCATTGTGGTCTTTTCTTGAAGAATTATACAAATAGCGCACTTTAGCTTTCGGTATCAAACCCTAGAAATATTGAGTATTAAGAACGTAAAGGAAAATGTTTGTAAGGTCAGGTTTTGTATGTTAATTACCTCTTCTAACATTTTGCTAAGTTCATTATTAATTCTAGATTAGCATGTTAAAAACATGTTTATTAAAAGGAATATTTTCTTTTGTTTGTAATCAATTTTCGCTAAGCTAGATAGAAGGAACAACAATTTTAATATTTATGATTCTGTGACAATCCTAAACCGAAGAAATTTTATTTTCGGCCTATAACACTAAAGTGACTGAACCTCAACATCCATTCTACAAAGTTGAAGATAAAAGTAAAAAGTAATATCAAACATTTTTCTTAGAATAATTACAAGTATATTTCGTTGGTAGATTTATTTACATTGAAAGTCGTTATCTCATTCTTTCTTTTGTGTTTTGATCATTGATCCAATTCTCCAAGCTAGATATGCGTTCCATAGTACTCCCAATGACTGAAGAAAAAGTACTCTGTAATTCAGTGGGATTAATGCAAAGTTTATTGCTTGCGCAGCTGGCCATATTAAGTAATTATCACGAAGTAACAGTGGATATTCATTTTTAAGTACTTTTTTAATATGATCCAAGTCTTTTCCACTTAAAATTTGCATATATACTATCAATAATGCCAAGAAAACTGGTGCGAAAAGTAATTGATCAGTTGCTACTTTCTTCAATACTGTCTTCATACCTTGTGATTGCCCATACATTCGTTCAAGTATAATATACCAAGCATGAACTGATGGTCCCATAAAAACGCCAGCTGACATAAACCTAAAAATTATTTTTTTGAAAACATTGTCCAAATGAAGCATTTTCAAAAAGTAGTCGGTTTTTACTTCCTAAGTTCCGAAGAAAATTTGCCCGTCTTATAATTATATTAACTAAAGAAAGCGTGTAAGTGTTTGACGCCAGATTTTTTTCGTGCTCATTGATCTTAAAATCATGTATTTCAAATGAAACCTCAATTTCGAAAATTTGACATTATTGCAAACTACCTTGTAACCCTGTAGGGAAAAGTATAAATTGAAAATTACATTGTAGAATCAACCATTTTTGTTAAATCAGTTTTCTTATCAAGATAAGACACGCACATAGGGAAGAAACTAGATAATTACCAGTTCAGGCTTTTTGACATCCCTGCAGATACTTGCAGTCATACGCCAACTTAACAACATGAACTGGCAGGAATACTGGCAATATACAGGCAGTCCCAATACTCACCGCCTGTTGTGTCTTAGGGTGCTTTATTCTTTTTAGAGGATGGAGATACAGGAGAGAAAGGAAATACAGTAACAAAATAAAAAATTAGAAAATGAAAAAAAAATCAATTAAATGAATTAAAACGGTCCTTGGAGCATGACTGTTGGACAGGTCTGTCATAGGTAATAAACACAAATATGTAATTTTACAAATATTTAAATAAAGACCTATTATTATTGTTAAATTTGAATTTTAACGCAAGAACAAATAAAAACAAATACAGAAATACATTAGAAACATACATGTACAATGTATGGTACAATCATCAACAATTCTGATTATCAAGTTCGTTTTGGGATGAGTCACAAATTGGGAGTGAGCACACTTTGTCACTGCTCTTTTTACTACCCAGCTTTAGTTTTTGATTTGACCACACTCGCAATTCCGTTCCTTCCTGGGTAGATCTGTATCACTCTTCCTTGAGTCCACTGTAGGGGAGGTAGATTTTCTTCCTTTATGAGAACAATCGCTCCAACATTAATAGATGGGTAATGTTTCGCCCATTTAGACAACTGCTGCAACTGAGTAAGGTATGCTTCCTAAACTGTATGTAAGAATATTGTATTCGCTGCCATCAATTGACGTGATTCTTCATTGCTTCATTATCTTCACTGATTAATATTAGTAGTGGCTCTAAGGAGAGGATAAGCAGGATAGAAAGATCATCATGACTCGATCGATGATAAGGGAACTAAAGATCGTGAATTTAAAATCGCTTCTATTTTGCACAATAGAGTACTTAACTCCTCAAACGCTCGAGTGTGTTTTTTTAAGGTTTGTCATAAATGTGTTCCATGGATTTAAAGCCACCGAAATGAGGGAAGTAAGGAGGGTTAAAACGCCATGATACCCCCTGATTGGCAGAAATATTTTTAATTTTATTTTGGTGGTCTTTAGATCAGATTAACAAACTTAAATCTCTAAATATGTTTACAGCGCCAACGAGTATGGTTCCGTTATCAAAAAACACGTTCTTACAGGGAAACAAGAAATCGGCGTGGAAAGCGGCAATGAAAGAATCTGTTTTCAAGTCACTGCTTCAAGATCACTTGCTCTCGTTGAGACATATATAAGTTTTAATGGTAAGAGCATTTCTTCTGGTATGCTGTTTTATTAAAATAGGGCCGGCATGATCTACATCAGTGTTAGCTTACAGTTACTCTTTCAGCAAGAGGTGGCCCCATCAAATATTGCTGAAAATGGGGTTTGACTTTAAAACAATTGTTGCAATTGCGAGTTACAAATTTGCACACATTTTTTCCATTAAGAATCATATATTGTTTATGGATTTTGTATAGTAATCCCTGTTCACCAATATAAAGATTAATTTCATGAAAATATTTACAAATTAAAGTAGATACATAATGTTTATTATCTAAGATAATAGGATGAATTTGTTCATAAGGCAAATCAGGAACGACGTCCTACTACTCTCATGACCCCAAAGAGGATTGGCTTAGTATTCTAGAATTTTTATTGAGAGGTTTTAATTCTTGTAAACATTTTACCTCTTGGGGAAACATTTCTTCCTGACCTAATTTTATACGAATGTTTTGTGCGTAATTTAGTTTTGATACTGCAATAGCATTACTAATTTTAATTTTTTCTTTATTCTGAACATGACGAGTTTTTATTTTAATTTTACTATTAGTAACAAATTTAAAGATATTGCTACGACGCGTTTAAGTTTAATCCAAGAAAAGTATCTCTCAATAAAATCAAATGAACATCTGCTCTGAATAAAAGTTATTATGGTTCCCTTTATGCTTCAGGAATTTCGTCAATTTCTAGGAATTCTGTTTGGTGCAATCGCCATGAATTTTCTGATTGCTGCAACCATTCACGTCTATGTAACCATAATTTATTTTCTAAAAACTGAGAAATCATTTGTTAAAAAACTTATTCATTTAATGACCTATTTTTTAAACGCGTCAAATTTAAAAGGGTGTTTACTTAGCTTTTTGCGGCTGCCTGTCATTTCCATATCTTGAACACAAAAGCTCTCAACTAACAGTGTAATTGTTTTCAGACAAACTTAAATTTTGAATATTTAACACTTGACATTAAGGCATGATTTAATAGTGGAACTTTTGTATGTTACTTAATGATGTGTTGTTATGTATAAGTATCTTTAAAGGTTAACCGCGATTTATAATCACCATAGAATGTAGGCAAATTTATTTAGGGTAATTTAACTGCTTGTGAAGCCTCGTCAATTACAGATTCTGTTTTTAATTTGCTTGGCGGACTGATTCCAGCATTTATTGTTAATGATTCGAATTTACCCATGATTGTGTAATATTTGTTTTCAAATAGCTCGAATTCATTTTTAGTTCCTCAGAATGGAACTGTTCCGATTCCTCTAATTTTGTTTGTACTTCCATGAACCTATACCACAGTTCTTCTAATTTTATTTTCCGAGAGTTAATCTCATGCATATGTGAGTACCTAATTCTATATTATCATAAAAAATTTTCATTCGAGTATGAGATGCCTTGATTGTGCCTCTGAATGCAACCAGCTCTTTAATGTTTTCTTCGCTCATTATTAATTATTATTTCAGAATTATTATTTAGCATTCAGTGTTTTTTCCACTACACTAAATACTAAAAATACCTTTGAGCGAAATTTAAGGGGAATTGGTTTTTGAAAGAATGAGGACTAAAAGAGGATTGTGGAAAGGGTAGGATAAGAGCAACTACATGAAACTAATACCTGGTGAAGGTGATGTTTTGAGGTGACTGCGCTTCTTGATCTGCTTTGAATATGAAATGGTCTGTAGAGGTGGCTGTGCCTCTTGATCTGAGGAAAAGGACCGTTGTTGTAGAGGAGACTGTGTCTGTTGACCCGACCAAATGTTGTGGAGGAGAGTATGCCTCGTTATGCGGCCCTGAGGACCAAATGTTGTCTGAGGGCGCTTTATTCTTTCTAGAAGAGCTTACCCTTGGCGACACTAGTTGCTGGTTCTATTGAAGGTCTGTTTGCAATAAAAAGAAAACTATTATAAATGAATACTATTTCTGAACATTTATTAAGTGGACTGTATCGTATATATTGACAATCAACTGAGACTGACTTTACACAAGTTCCTTTCTCCCTCTTATTCATTTCAAAATTAAGATGCTAGGAGCGCGAATGAGCCTTAATACCGACTAACACATAGTACAACTATCCCAAGTGTTCCGTATTTATCCAATCGTGAAATGATGACATCACAGTATATATATTCACTTCAAATATATATAATAATTTAGTTTTTTATAATAATTTTTAAGTCAAATTAAAATTACATTATTTAAAAAGCATGAATAAAACTAGGTTTGAAAGATACTATGTTTCACTATTACTATATTTCACCGTTACTATATTTCATTCGTTACAAAAAAAATGGCCATATTATAAATATAATATAGTAGGGGGGCTCCGCTCGCCTGGCGCCTACTGCTTCCGGGTGCAGGCTTGCCAAAAAAATACAAGGACATAAAACGTAGAAACTGTAGACAAAATTAGATCCTTACACCGCTGTTCGTCAGTACCAAAGTTAGAAGCCTGTATAGTCCGTGATTAAGCACGAGAACATCTGAAAACGGAAAACATCTGAAGAGTTTGGATCAGAAAGAAACTGCACAGTGAAAGCTATAAGGAATAATTTCTACAAAATCATAGCCTCAAGATGTGAAATAGAGGATAATGGGACAAACAAAACTATTGTTTATCGGGCTGCTTCATGTGAAGATTTAGAACAAAATTGGACTTGTACAAAGGAATGAAAATTAGTAATTTTGCTAGACCTCAAGTTAGTAAGGCTCAAAAAGGGGAAATTAGGAACAAGGAGCATAAATCTAAGTTGCTCACAACGCCAGCAAGAGTCCTGAAAAAATGCGTCGCGCTTTAATTGTGGCTCGAAACAGCATGTTATCGAAGAATTTCGGATAAGGCTAAGGGGCCAAAACGTATCAGATGCAATAAATATAGACATGTTTCTTCTAAATGTGTAGCAACTTGTTATGTGAAAAGTAATTATGAAATTCTATCAGGTGATAGTAAGCCATTTCCTCTGTTAAAATACGCGATTTAGAGATGAAAGCGCTATTAGATTCAGGTAGCGATTTGATATTATTAGATTTAGAAGAATATGGGAGGTTGGGATCACCTGTGTAGACATCCACGCAAATTGACCTTCAAGGTTTGGGATCCAATTTAATTACTACGCTAGGCGCCTTTCTTATATACATAACAGTCGAGGGCATTTTATATGAAATCCAAATCCATGTTGTCCCAAAGCTAACCATGAGATATAAGATGATTTTAGGCCGTAATTTCTTTAAACAGATTAGTATAACCCTTAAAGCAAATAATTTAATTGAAATTAACAAAATTGAAGCACAAGTTCCCGATGTTCCGGATATATTCAACCTTAATATTTTTTATTCTAAAAATAAAACTAAAGAAGTTGCAGTCCCAAAGGAGGTTCAAGAAATTATTAATGTTTGCCAACCGGCAGAATCAAAAGAAGTTGGGATACAAATGAAATTAATCTTAATAGATGAGATTCCAGTATATCAGACTCCAGGCGTCTTTCCTCCAAACAGCATGAAGATGTAGATAATCAAATCAAGAAGTGGTTGGATGATTCTATCATAAGACCAAGCGTATCAGACTATGCAAGTCCCATTGTCATCGTGCAAAAGAAGAATGGAGAGTGATCTGTGTGGATTATAGAGCTCTGAATAGGAATATTACCAAGGAGAGATATCCACCCCTTGATTGAGGACTTACTTCAAGGAAGCCGGATGTTCACAACTCTAGATCTAAAGGATGGATTTTCCACGTGCTAATTCATGAAGACAGTGGCAAGAATACGGCTTTCATCATACCAAATGGTCATTATGAATTTTTACGAGCGCCTTTTGGGTTTTGCAATTCGCCTGCCGTTTTTCAAAAGTATATCAATGCAGTTTTTAAGGATCTGGTTTCAAGGATAAGAGAGAGAATATTCACAAATTGAAAATTGTTTTAAAGAGGACATTTGAATTTAAGTTGAAGATCAATTGTAAGAAATGTAACTTTTTTCAAGAGGCCATAAATTTTTTAGGCTTTGTTATAAGCTATGGTATGATTGAACCATCTGCTCAAAAGATTAAGGCTGTTGTTAACTTTCCGAAGCCTAAGGATACCAAGTCTCTATAGAGTTTCTTGGGTTTAGCCGGATACTTTAGAAAGTTTGTTAGAGACTATGCTATGATCGCCCCTCCTTTAAGTGATTTTTTAAAGAAAGACAGCAAATTTGTATTTGGACCTGAACAGGAAGAATCATTTCAAAAACTGAAAGTCATCATTACAAGTAGACCTGTGCTGAGATTGTATCAACCAAATGCTGAAACTGAATTGCACACAGATGCGTACAAATTTGGTTATGGTATGATACTAATGCAAAGAGATCCGAAGATAATCAGTTGCATCCGGTTTATTTTGCAAGCGGAAAAACATCTTTGGCTGAGCAGAAATATATGAGCTATGAGTTGGAAGTTCTAGTAGTTGTGAAAGGCCTTAAGAAATTCATAATTTATCTCCAGGGAATACGCTTTCATATTGTCACTGATTGTCAGGGTTTTCAGATGGCTTTTGGTAACGTATTGCGAGATGGGCTTTAATGCTGGAGGGCTACAGATTCGAAGTAGTACACAGATCAGGATCTAGAATGAGACATGTTGATTCCTTTAGTAGATATCCATTGCCTGAGTTTCTTGGTCTTGAACAACATGAAAGTGAGTTTTTAATTACTCGAAAAAATGCTCAGCATCAGGATGAAGAAATTGAAGAGATAATAAGGAATCTAAATAGATTTCTAGATGGAATTTTAAGATGAAAAATGGTATATTATATAAGGAAGAAAATGAGTTACTTTTTGCGGTTGCTCGTAGATGCAGGATGAAATTATCTCTTGCCAGGAGAACACTCGCAAGAGGACATTTTTCAAGAGAGTAAACTATGCTGCTGTTGAAGAAAGATTATTACTTCCCGAAGATGAAGGGAAAGGTTGAACAGGTAATAAAAACTGTGTTTCTTGTATTCTAGTCCAGAAAAAACAAGGAAAGAAGGAAAGGTTGACAAAGGAGATTATCCTCTACAAACATATCGCATGGATCATGGAGGACTTCTAACTCTTACTAAGAAGAGGTACAATCATATCTTTGTAGTTGTTGACGGGTTCACCAAATTTGCACCAAAACGGAAGAAGTACTGGCTTGTCTTAGGAAGCAAGCTGCAATATTTGGCAACCCGTCAAACTGACCGGGGCACCGCTTTTTCTTCCAATCACTTCAGGGAGTATTGTGAAGAGGAGAAGATCAAATATGTATTGGTAACGACGGGAGTTCCACGAGGTAATGAGCAGGTCGAAAGAATAAACAGAATAATCATCCCGCTCATTACTAAGTTATGTCACCTCAAACCAGAAGATTGGTGGAAAAATGTGGACTATGCTCAACAGATCATCAATTCTACCCTGAGCGGGTATTACGTATTACGGGTATTATTACATTTAAATTTTTAATAGGTATGGAAATGAAAGTGAAGGAAGACTTAAGGTTGAAGGAACGAATCGAACAAAGATAGTAGATAATTTACAGGTAGAGAGAGGAAGAAATAAGGCCAAGGAAAATATTATCAAAATTGAGGCAGGGAATCGAAAATCTTTTAATAAGAGAAGCAGGGCTGCAACAAGTTACAAGGTAGGATATCTGGTTGCAATTAAGAGAACCCAACCAGGCACCAAGCTTTAGACCGCTTACCTTCGACCTTATGAGGTAATTGAGGCCAATCCAAATGAAAGATATCGGGTGTGCAAAGTCGATTGCCATGAGGGAGCAGTCATTACCACATCAGTCGCCGAGTTCATGAAACCTTGGAAGAAGTATCTGAGATAAGCAATGAAGCTGAGAACACTAAGAATGTCTCACTGATGACATCCGATGCCGAAGATGAAATCGATGATGGTGAGGACGATTACCCCTCGCCATAGGCACTCCATGATATTATGCACCACTCCTCGCCGCCATCACCTACCAATGATGAAAATGATCATGTTTCAATATCCACGAGGATGGGAAGGAGTAGGAAGGCCGATTGTAGGATGTGGGAGAAATTGTATTGGCTGCCGCTAGAGGGCAAAGACAGAGAGGTTAGAGAGATAATCATATTTCCTTAGTGTAAGTCGTAAGTGGTTTCATGTTGTTAAGATTAAAGAGGTTGATTATAATATAGTTGTTCATCATTAATTACTTTAAAAAAAGATCGGTCTTGTGTTGTATGTTTTTGTACAATTACATTAAAGTGAAACAATCACTTGTGAAATAAATAAAACAACTTTATTATTCAACAAGACTTGTTTGGTTATGTCCAAATATTACTAAATATAATAATAATAATACTTTATTTGAAAAAAAATTATAATTGAAACATATAAAAAGGAAAGAAGTATTCTACGGCAATGTTAAACCGTCTGCCGGAATATTATTATATAATATGCCAGAATACTATAATATAAAACACTTACTTAAGTGTTCTTTTGCCATTGTAAGTCTCTGTCCTAGGATCAACAGTTTGTGCAATAACATCACCCAATCCTAACAGGCCCACTATTTGCACTGCTTGCACTCTATACGGGTACTTAAGTAGCAGTTGCTTGTATTTGCAATACATTCGTCTTACCAAACTCATTTCTTATTAAGAAAATCAATTAATGCGACCAAATGGTATTCATTGTGAGGTTATGTTACGTAGAATAAATATAATATTTGTGGAAAAGTTCCATGTCATAGCTGAAAATAAAGAAATGCCATAAAAGGAAACATTCTAATTTTAGAATTTTGCTCTGAGTAGAATTTATATTTTCGATGAAATTTAGATTACAGTATGGCCAGGATATGTAAATTTTGATATAGCATATGTAGCATTCTAACGCTTCCATGGCTACTAATATTTATATAATTTAATTTTTAATTTTTCTTTATTTGTTGTAAGATATAATCTTATACAAAGGGTTGGTGTATGTACTCTAAACATTACAAAAAAATTGTATAGACATAAAATCAAAAAATAAAAAGAAAAATAATAATAATAATAATAAAATAAACAATTTGATTATTAGATATGAAACACTTAAAAATGAAAACAAAGTAAACAAAAGGTTAACAAAACAAATTGATAAGGTAAACATAACTAAACAAAAGGTATAAACATAACTAAAATATAAAATATAGGCCAAGAAGAAGAAGAAGAAGGAGAAAAAAAACTTCCATTAACAAATAATAATAATTCTGAACATAATGATCGCCATAAACTATCTAAGTATCTGACAATCTAACTAGCTAACTATCTAACTGTCTATTTAACTATCTTACTATCTATCTACCTATCTAACTAACTAACTATCTAACAATCTAACTATCAAACTATCTAACTACCTAAATGTCCAACTATCTAACAATCTAACTATGTAACTATTTAGTTATCTAACCATCTAACTATCTTACATAGTCTGTGTTGTACTTTGAAGAGTACGGAGCGAAGTTCACTTAAGCGTTCTTCTTCAACATAGGCTTATAATGGAGTTGATGAGGAGAGAAATTGGGATTGATTAATTAGACTAGATATGAAGACACTGTTATAATATAGCTATAAGTTTACACAAACTGCACTGGACTTGTAATGATTTTATAGAATAAAAGGTGGGAGTAGAGATATGACACGATGCGATGTATGGTTGAATCTCATAGATAGATATATGTATAGATTCTCACTGGCTTATATACAGGTTCTCCCACTCTAGCCACCCTTTACAAACCACACATACGCACGTGTACTCACCGTTTATATTTTTAAGTTCTTTTGTTTGCTGTACATAGTTCTATTGTTCAACTAAATACAAATTATTAGAAAATTCTTTCTTTCTTTTATTATTATTATTTAGATTTTTGTTTTGCGTTGAGGGAGAAAGAAATACTTTAGAAATTGATTTTTTTTTTTTGTATTGTTGTCTTATTTCTTATTTTTTATTCTTTTTGCTGGTTTTAAATACAACGTTCTTTATCTCCAATATCAATTTGTAATATATATTCAATTTTTTACTTTTAATTATTTTAGTAAAGTTAGTTACTATTAATTTTAGAGGATATTTATTAAAACAACTTATATTACCCCTCGGCTAGCTTAAGCCATGGGTTTAAGCGAAACCGATATTGGGGGAGCTTCTACCTCAGGATGAATCGACTACGTCCTCAGTAAATGAAACAATAAGATCTTCGGAGATGGCCAACCTATCTCCTAAAAAAGGTAAATTAAAAAAGCGAGGCAAGAAAAGTGCTCTTGTCTCTTCTCCACCATTAACTCGCCAGAGAAGTATAAACCTGTCTCAGGCCTCAACTTCTCATCAACAACCAATAATTGAATTTCAGCAACAACAACAAGCACAAAAACAACATCATCAACAACAATCACAAAAACAAGAACATCAACAACAGCCACAAAATGTACAGTATGTGTCGGATTTCGCATCCCACAATAAATTTAGCGTATTACGTGAGGTTAGCGATTCAACTACTGATCATAAGCCACCCCCTATATATGTCTATAAAATCAACAATTTCATGGGTTTCAATAACGACGTTAGCAATTTAATTGGAAATAACAATTATTCGTGTAAATCACGGTTAGAAAACATATTGTTATCAACTAATACAATAGACGCATATAGGATTGTTGTCCGTTATTTAAATGATAAAAAAATTGAATATCATACTTATTAGCTAAAAAAAAATAAGGCATTCAGAGTGGTTCTTCGTCACCTACATCACACGGTACCTTCAGAAGAGATAAAAGAAGAATTGCAACGAAAAGGTTTCAACGTAAGAAATGTTATGAATATTCATCATCCCGTCGAAAAAAATCCATTACTCTACTTTACGTTGACTTGGAGCCAGATACTAGCAATAAAGCTATATTCAATCTCACTAAACTTCTGAACACTGTAGTAAGGGTAGAAGAACCCTATAGAACTAAAGAAATAACTCAGTGCCAGAGAAGCCAACTATATGGGCACACGCGGGCGTACTGCCACCTTGCGCCGAGATGCGTTAAATGTGCAGGGCCTCCTATCTGGGAACAGTGCACCAAACCACCTGAAGCACTTCCACATGCGCTCTCTGCTCTGGCCCTCACTCATCTAGCTTCCGTAGCTGTGAAGTTCACAAAATTTACAAAGGTTTCGTCGTGAAAGAGAGGTGGCCCGAGGTCAGTTATCAGCCTCAAAGCTCGTTCTCAGCCCCCTCAGCTAACTGCACAAACAGATTTTCCTGCACTCCCGCAGCCAGCTCGCCAGCGTCCTCAACAACAGATACAGCTACAACCAAAACAACAAACACAACCACAGGCAACCACAATCACTGCAGCATCGTCCCAACCAGCCAGCCGCTAGGAGGATCCCATATTCGGAGATCACGAGGTCCTATCCTTCTAATCCAGAGCCACTTGCTACAGAACCTTCAGTAATACAACCTGACATAATAGCTATTATAAACTCATTCTTTCAAAGATTTGAATCCCTCCTTACTCCTCTTGTCTATCTATTAAACATGTTAATAAGCCAAGTACTTCCTCGCCTCACGCCATGATTTCTCTAACTCAAAATTCTTTAACCATCCTTCTTTGGAATGCCAATGGGTTGAACTCCCATAAAGACGAACTTGACTCTTTACTACATGACAGACGAATTGACATAGCTTTACTCACTGAGACACATTTTACAAGCAGGTCACACTTTTACATTACTGATTACAAAACTTACAGAGCTGATGACCCTGATGATATAGCCCACGGTGGCGCGGCAATCTTGATTCGCAATACCTTATCACACCATAGTCTTCCTTCAACATCTACTGACTACCTCCAAATCCTCTATAGTTTCCTTAACTGCCCATCCGTATAATTTTAGTCTAGCAGCTGTATACTGCCCTCCCAACAAATCTATAACCCATGATCAATTTATATCCTTTTTTAATACCCTTGGTCCTAGGTTCCTCTCTGGTGGTGACTACAACGCAAAACATCAACAATGGGGGTGTCGAACAACAAATCCACGAGGTCAGACACTCTTAAACGTTATCCTCTCCAAATATTACACCAGCATCTCACCTGATCAACCAACCTATTGGCCTACATCCCTATCCAAACTTCCAGATATTCTCAGTAGGGTAGAAAAGCCGGTTCTGGCGCAAGGGCTACGGAGCCAAGTCTTTCTTGGGGGTTGCAAGAACGCCCTGCCATCATCCAAATCAATGAGCTTAATTCAAAGATGACGTCATCAGATTAAATATCATCCAAATCGATGCCCCCTCTCCCCTCCCCCAGGCCAGACCTAAATAAAATTCAAGAGAAAAAAAATAATTCTACATGACCTTGAATCGAACCAGCAAACCCAACACTCACAGCCGGTTATCTAAACCAGTAGACCACCGCTGCTACTTGTTCTTATGTAGAAAAAGATCTCGCCTATAAATTTATCGTAAAGTGTCCCCGTGCTTGCGTACGTTGTGCGAGCGCGTTCCAAGTTAGTTGTTTAGTTGTAGTAGTTTGTTTAAAATTTTCAGGAGGCTCCATTGTTTCTGCAAGGAACGGGAGGTCGTTGTGAAGCGGATGAAGATGTTCCGGATATTCCAGATCCACTTCTAATATGTATCCAAAGTCGGAATCGTCAGGGATGTCTTGAACTTGAATCTCTTCCGGCTGTTCCACCCATTCAAAGCCTCCATAAGGCAAAAACCTACTCTGTGCATCACCATATAAATTGTTTGCATCGTAATACATGATGAATACTGGCTCTTTCGTTGGATCATACGTTTGCATGTATTTATTATTGGCCTTGCAATACCGTAGGGAAGCCTGACAGATACCTCCTCTTATGCCGCGTTCGACCATTAGAATCATATCATAATCAAGTTCTAAGAGAAGTTCTATCATAAGAGAAGTTCTAATTTAACGCCTGTTAACCTCAAAATAGCATCCCACGCCATTCCAGGAGCAGTGAAATAATGCGCAGGATCGATTTTATGAGCACTCATTGTCACACGTCTAAGTTTTCAAAGACATCAGCCAGCAACAAAACATCAGTCTTTAAATAGATATCACTATATTCCCCCAACGTTGTACATTGAAACTCGTTCCACACCTTCACTGCATGGTTATAATCCTTTTCGCCAATATGGCTGTCCGTCAAGGCGTTGTAGAATGTATCCATAGGTGGTAAATTTTCTTCATCCAATTTCTCCCAGGAACTGACATAGTCGTACGGGAAAACGCCTTTTCTTAATACAAGGGGCAGCTGCGTTTCAGTGAAAAATTTGGCAGTTTCCATAAAAGAAGATTTTGGCAGGTAATTAACTAATTGGGCCAGACTCTCTGCCATGAATCTGAATGAATCCAAGAAGCGAAATTGAATACCATTAATGTACTTTGCAAATGAAATAAACTTCTCTTCAGTAGAGGTATTACATTAACTCTGCCTGGAAGTTTCCCCAATTCTTTAATAATAAAATGCGAATCGTACCCGCTGAGATTGTGAATGAATACTGGAACATAAGTTGGTTGCCGGCATCGCAAATTACACTTATTACATGCAGCGCCCCTATATTTGCCCGAAATATGACAATGATCCCGCACCTTATGGTTGGCTTCCCTGAATGTATGATTGCAGAGATAACAGGTCTCAGCCGCCTTCCATTCTCTTTCTTGTAGCTCACTAATCACTATGTCCACATTTTTGTTTAACATCTTGCCAATGACTGTTGATAGATCGCTTAGATGACGTAAGAATTTTTCGGCTGCATTCTCTCCCCTATTAAAAATGGTTCTTTAAGCGTCCAAAGATGTTCTATTTTATCGGCAGGTTTTACATAGGCGCAGAAAGAAAACGGCTCATGTTCCTGATAGTTCGTTGTAGATGATCGGGCGGGGGAAGGCGCACATGAATGTATAGGTTTTAAAATGCACTCAAAATCGGCATAAATCACAAAATTTGCTTTTAGCTGGCGTTCAACGTTGTTGAATTTAATAAAAGGTTCTTCAGTTGGGAGTTTAACAGCCGCCGGATTGTTATTGCCACAATATATCTTGTGTTCTTGCAGTTTATCCTCTGCTGATTTTCCATACCCATCAAAGTGTGTAAAACAGCGTTTACACAACTGTATTGCACTCGTATGTTTTGTTATTTGCCTGGAAACCAACCTATTTAAATGTTTAAGACTAATATCACTATCCAACCCGAATACATTTATTGATATATTGTTTACTTTTTCGAACTTTTTGATCTGATGAAGAGGCGTGGGGAATGAAACGCACTCAAAATTATAAGGATGGACCAGCGTTTTATATTTACTAACACGTTGAAGGTCTTTATCCACAAATTTTGCTAATACAGCATATTTAAAACACTCCTCGTCGTAATTCTCCGGATTTATACAAGCCTTCTTAGCAGCGATAGATTTAGGAAGTTTGATATATGTCGACCCTCCTAGCGGCTTGTACATATTTATCCGCAACCTTGCTCCATCTATCCCAACCAGCTTCCATCCACTCTTCTCTAACTGTGCCTCTTCCATTTCGTTCACTAATTTCTTGAATGCATGTTCGAGAAACTCATCGGTGTCTGTGTCCATATAAACGGCCTTATTCCGAGTTTTAAATGATCTATCAGTTTGTTCCCCGAGTGTATTCTCAAACAGGCATTCCACCACTATATTAATTTTTAGCGTGCGTTTCTCTTCTAATTGATGTTTAATGAGCTCATATAAGCACATTTTAATCGACTGCAGAAACGTAGATAGATCTTCAAATTCCGCTGATTGGAGAAAATATGACTTTATTCTCCCCCGACATGCCGATTCATATTCTTCAGATGCCCGTTTTAACAATTCCGCTTTAGTTGGTTCCACATAGGCCTTCTCAGCGTCTGAATCATCATATCGCGCTTTCTTTACAGGAGGCTGCTGGTCAGTACAGACTATTTCATGTCGCTCGCCGTTATATCTATTCAAAAAAGTCCGTTTACAGCCCTTACAGATATACATCTGGTTCGCATTACAGTATCTTTGGTGGCGATAGAGATTCTTCTTCAAAGTGAATGTTTTTCCGCATTTCTCACAGCTAAATGTTGCCATCTTGAACGATGTTTAACGTGTAGAAAGTCACACTAAGACTGAGATCCACACCTCACGCATCCATATTTATACCTTCGGGAACCGACTTTACGCATGCGCATAACTTTTCCCAAAATGTAACACAATCTAGAGTAATAAAGTACAAAACAACAAATGTGACACAATATAGAGTAATAAAGTACAAAACAATTTTTGCGCATGCGCATAGCATTTCTCAAATCTAGAGTAAAAATTGGTATATAATTTTTTTGGAAGCGGTTTAGATTCTTTTTTGAAACCCCCAAATTTGGCGGATAAAAATTTAAAAACTTGTTTTATTTCCTCAAGAATAAAAATCATTTAAAAAACTTGTTTTATTTCCTTAAGAATATCATAATAAAAATCGTTCACTCATTTCATTTATTTATTGTGATGAAGAACCCTCTGTAATCTATAAAACAGATTTAAAAAATAAATATAAATACAAGTGAGTAGGGTAAATAGGAGGCCTTTGGCTCAGTAAACATGGCGGCCAAGGAGGAAGAAGATGTGTGATTGGTGGAAAGGAGGGTGGGTAGAATGGTTTTATGAAAAGGAGAGGACCCCTCTCTTCTACTCCCTCTCGCTCAAACGCTCTCTCTCTCTCAGTCGTTTTTCTGGTTCTCTTCTCTAGCTGTCTGGAGGAAGAAGAGGCGGGATGGGTGGGGGGGGGAGGTTAGAATAATTGTATGAAAAGGAGAGGACCCCTCTCTTCTACTCCCTCTCGCTCAAACGCTCTCTCTCTCTCTGCAAAAAGTCGTTTTTCTGGTTCTCTTTACACTATTTCTCTAGCTATCTGCACATCATGTCTATTTATTAAAATAAATAAATAACAGTTGACTTGCATATTTAAAATAAACGTTTTATATCTGTACATCAACCTTTATGCACTAAAATGCTGATTGTCTTTTACTACTATATTACAAACCAAAATTGTTTTTTTATTTCATTTAATGCTCACAGTGTGACGGAGACACAACAATGGCAGATCGTTGGATGGATATTGTAAATAGTGAAAATTATCAAAAGTTTATATCGAAATTATCTACTATTAATCTTCACAACATTGAATTAGCTCAAAGATTTATTGACTTAAATAGAAAATTATTGAAAATGGAAAAATATGCTGCTGAATTCATTGAAAGAGCACCTAACAAACATTTTAAACAATGCGTTTGGTCGAACCCTGACCAACAGATGGGGCCAGATACATGTCATTGTGTACTCATATCATTCTTGTCCAAGGATATTGATAATAATTTAAATGGTCTGGTGATAAGTGGGGATCTTTAAACTTCAAGTGATGTGAACTTTTTTTGAATCAGTTGCACACAAGCATGGCTAGATGTGAAATGGGTCTACAACTGACTACAAGTTTTCCACTCAACAAAAACCACTCTAAGGTATTAATAACTGGTATCTCCCAAGATTATGTGCCTCTGGTAGCGGTGAGGTCGAGAAAAGATGTTATTTATCTACATGTTGAAGACTGGCTGACTCTGGAGTCAAACATGCAGACTTTCAATGACTTCTTCAACGGAAAACAAGCAATTCCTCCAAATGAAATTAACCTTAAGAATGCAACAATATATTTTCTTAAGTTTACATACAAAGTGATTTCCATCCAGGGAAAAGCAACTTGGTTGGAGGATCTTCTAAGTTTTCAACCTACCAAGATCAACCTGCTTAGAAATGAATACTTAAAACTTCAAAGCCTGTTTGAAGATGTAACTTTTCAGTTAAATTATCTCTCAAAACTTTGTACTCCTAATACATTGTTTCCATATTATCAAAAAAAATAAACAATTTTACTCACCAACGCAAGTTTTATATTTATTTAAACCTCTAGTTTAAAAAAATTGTTAATTGTTAGAATAGTTAAGAAGGAAATCATAAAAAAAATCACATACACAAAGAAATTATTAATTTATTAAGTTTTCTGTTCTTATCCAAGTAGGCTTTTTAAAGCCCAACCATCGTACATAAAGCTTATCATTTTTCCGTTTTAATATTTTTTCTACAAGATATACATCTTTATATTTAGTTTTCTGCAGTTCTTGGGTATAAAATGCTCCTTGAATAGGCTGTCCTGTCAAATCTTCCAACAAGTAAGTATATGGAATAGTTTCACGAACATTTTTAATTTTAAATATTTCAGTACTCCAATTGGGTGTATATCCTCTGCTAAATAGAGTTCTTCTTTTCGAAATTCGTACATAGTCACCTTTATTAAATCGCTGTTTATCTTTTCGTTTTACTTTGGAAGAGTAAACATTAGCTAGTAAGAATTCTTCGTTATCAGAATTTACTTCTGATGGTGTCATACCCACCGTACGGTGTACTTTGTTGTTGTAGCTATTTATGAGATCTGATAAATGTTTTGTATAATTGTAGTTACCTTGAAGACTAAACAATCGATACATCATAGATTTAAAGGTTCTATTAAATCTTTCAACAATTGAACTTTTAATTTGGCTGTAAGTACTGTAATGATTTATGTTGTGCTTTTTCATGAGCTTCTTGTAGGAAACATTGTAGAATTCTTTTCCATTATCAGTCTGAATATTTTTTGGTACTCTTCCAGCTGAATTAAAAATACTTTCCATAGCTTGAGTGATATCTTGAGCGCCTTTGGATTTAACAGGTTTCACCCAGGCGTATTTTGAAAAACAATCAATCACTGCTAATATGTATTTGTAACCATTATTTTGGCGAGCATATGGTATCATTTCCATTAAATCAGCCTGCCATAAGTCATCAACACCTTTGAGCAATGTACGTCTTCGAGGGTAGCGTGAACGTGCTGGCCTATGAAGTTCAGCAACTACAGCCTCCTTGAAGGACATAGTTTTTGGTACTTTATCCTTTACGGAATCTCTCACATCTGATCTTTATTTCTAAAGATTAAATCTTATATTTAACCACAACCCTTAAAAACTTAATCGAAAATTGTTTTAAGTTGATGGGCTGTTAAAGGAATATTCGGATTCAATGCACTCAGTCTGTTTTTTATTGTTTCAAATAAACGATTTACATAATTCTGAGTCACTAGTTTTCTAGCCTGATCATATGTTTGTAAAAGATAATTTTTTGTTATGAAATGTTCATCTAGATAGTTCTGAAGGTACAACTTGCTTACCAAATCTAACTGATCTATATAACTTTCCAAGTAGGTTTTAGTAATAAATTCATTTTTTGTAGTAACATACTTTTCCAGATATCTCTTATTTACAGCATCGGAACCACTTAAAGGATCACTCACTCCCACTAACCGTTTATTTTCAAAATCAATATAATCACCATCTTCATCATCACTTGCATGAAATACTTTCTTGATTTGGGTAATGATCTACCAAACTTGTCAACAGGCATGTTATTCTGTGGTGGTTAAGCTAGCAATGAACAATTCCCCATACCATACCAGTTTAATAAATAATATTAGCCTCTCTCAGCTCTTCAATTACGGATTGAATTTCATTTTCATGTCCTGTATGACCTGCACTGGTTGAAGCATATAGTAGCCTAAGTCGATCTACCAGTTCGTTGGGATCATCCCAATATTCATAAATACTTTGACCTTCCCACATGCCTTTACCAATTGTTTCCCTCGATCTTAGCGGGTATTTACTAGGTCTTGTTGCAATCAAAGTCAGAGGTGTTTGTCTGTTTGAAGCAGTTGCTGGTGGAGTATATCTAGTTTGTATTGAAATTTGTTCCGGTGATTTGGAGAGGGGCTTGAAAAGAGGAGCGATGATATTTCTGTATTTCCATCCTCTGCTGGAACTCATTCCTTTTTCTTCACTAAACTGTCGCTTATGCGCATTACTTCTAATTAAAATGTCTTTATAACTGTCTAAATCATTTTCTGAATATTCTGTCGGTTGTTTTAAAAATAACAATTGTAACAAACCTGGTGTACCTTCATACCATTTTCCATTTACATTAATATCATCACCAGCTATGGTTACCTGAGCATTTCCAATGGTCATCCCACCTTTTGGTAGGATTCTAATTCCATATCTATCATCAAAATCTCTAGGATCGGCACTAATTATTTTCAGTAAATATGGTTCTATTAAAGAGCCAATATCTTCTTCCCCCCTTAAAGTTTTCTCCAATTCCTGTTTATCAATTTTTCTTACGTACTCTAAAGGAGTGATCTCTTCTACATTTTCAAACGTTTCTTCTTGTTTTATTGGGGCAGTATACCTTTTTAGGTGCACAGGAGTAGAAGCTTTAATTGGTGAGTGTAAAGGTTCTTTAATTAGAGATTCTGTTTCTGTTGAAACATCTTTAGTAGAAGGTTTAACCAGTGATTCCATTGCAGTTGAACCCTCCTTTTTCACTTTCAGAGGTAGATAATCTTGTTTTACCCGTTTTCCCTGTTGAATCAGCTCTTGTAGTGGTTCTGTTATAGGTTTCAAACTCTTTTCTAGTTCTTCCTGAGATGATTGAAGTCCACGCTTCATACTTTTGAATTTGTTGCGTAGAGATTTAGAAGTTTCAATAAGTTGTTTAGTAACCTTGGGATCCATAACGGAATGAGAAAACTATTCTACTACCAACTTATATATAGATAAATGTGTCCAAACCCTTCCGAAACCTACCATTGTTAGAATCTCTTGTTTTGTCCAGAGTTATAAATCCATGCGGTTCCTCCCAGCATATATAACACATTTGTTTAAATTTATCAAATGGTACGTTGGGAGAACTTATATGATCACTGTAAACATGTTTTAAATTTAAATCATCCTGTTTGAACAATAAGATAAAGTTGGCGTTGTCACGAATAAGATGTTTAGGGATCCTGGCATAACTTTGGCAAAGATAGAAGCAGTCAATGTTCTTGTGACGGCCCATACTAAAATATTTCCTAATATTTTCTTGCTCATCCATTGAAATATCATCAAATACTATGACAGAGTTTGGTTCTGCGTTATCAGGAGTAATTATTTGTTGAGTGGTGTTTACTGTATGGAATCCTATTTCTGGAACTAGTTTAAAAATCTCTTCTAAATATAAATATTTCTCTTGTTGAAGCGACTGACTGCATATGTATATGTGTGTGAATTTCAGCCCATTTGGTTGTAAAAGCAAACAAGCCATAAGATTGGTTTTACCAGAGCCTGAACTTCCGCAAATAAGTGCTCGGATATTATCAGGCAGTAATGCTCCATGACGATTAATTTTCACATGGTCACCAATTGAATTATTCAGGAGATTGCAGATAGGTAAACTTTCGTTTTGCTTCTCTAAACGCATATTGAACATGTTTGGTAAGGGGGTGTGATATATATATATATAGTTTCAGATCCCACTAATGCCATCATTATGAGAAGAAAAACTGTTGGAAGAGGTCTTATAAATTCAGTGATTAACAAACTACCTTTTGAAGTGCACATACCCGGTTATAGATTTTGCGGTCCAGGAACTAAATTACAAGAAAGATTAAAACGAGGTGATAGAGGCGTTAATCCTTTGGACGAAGCCTGTAGGGAGCACGACATTGCATACTCTCAACACAGAGATCTAGATTCACGGCATAAGGCTGACCTTATACTCGCTGATAAAGCTTGGCAAAGAACAAAGGCTAGTGACGCATCTTTTGGTGAGAAGGCATCAGCCTGGGCAGTTACAAACGCAATGAAAGCTAAAGTGAAATTGGGTGGTGGGGGGAAAAAGGTAAAAAAAACTATTAAAGATGTTATAAAAGCAGCACGTGTGACTTCACCTTTATCGATTAGTGGTGCATCAAAGAAGGCTCTAAGAAAGGCAAAAATTTATTTAAAAAATTCAAAACCATCGAAAATACCGAGAGTTTTACCAATACCAAGAACTGGTGGAATTCTTCCGTTTATAGTCCCATTATTTGCGGGATTATCTGCATTAGGAAGTTTAGCTGGTGGAGCATCAGCAATAGCAAAGGCAGTAAAGGACACCCAAGTTGCAAGGGATCAGTTAGAAGAAATGAGAAGACATAATAGAAAAATGGAAGAGCAGCAAATTGGTCAAGGATTTTATCTTAAACCATATAAAAAAGGATATGGACTTTACATTAGAAAAAAACACTGACTACTTCCTAACAGAGCACTCACAAACATAGAATTAATGAAATATGCTAAAAATGTTCCACACTTTAGGGGTGTATATATGCGTGACACGCTACCAAAATTTCCTAAAGCTGAAGAATGTGCTGTTGTAAATCTAGATTCAGCGTACAATGTTGGAACTCACTGGGTAGCGTATATTAAAAAAGGTAATCAGGTTATGTATTTTGATCCATTTGGGAATCTTAGACCACCATTAGAAATATTAAGTTATTTTAACAACTGTGAAATCATGTACAATCGTGAAAGATATCAAGACTGGAATACGCCTTACTGTGGACATTTATGTTTAGAATTTCTCTATAATAATGCATAACAAAGTTTGCGGACATTAGTCATGTCTTACACTTTTACCTTAACAGGTACATCCAGCATCCTTAGCGCTGATATATTTCCACCAATTAGTTTACTGGACGGAGCTGACTATAAGATTGGCTTACTTAGCTTCCAATCTTATAACTCAATTCCAAATATTATTGAAAATGTAAACAATAAATTTTATTATGGTGACAGAGTGATTAGTATTCCTACTGGGAACTATGAGGTTGAAGCTATAGCAGATTATCTAAAAAGAAACATGGAATCACCTGATTCAATTAAAATGAAAGGAAATGTTAATACTTTGAAAATTGAGTTCAAGTGTACACAACCTGTTGATTTCAACAAAGAGTATTCAATTGGTCCTTTACTAGGATTTACTCAACATAAAGTGTTGGAGGCAAACATTACTCATAAATCAGATGAGCTTGTAAAAATTCACGGTGTAAATACAATTGCTGTAAATTGCAATATAGCTGCAGGTTCATATAGAAATGGCAAACCTGGTCATACGGTATATGAGTTTTCTCCTACAGTCCCACCAGGTTATAAATTGGTACATGAACCTGCACCAGTCATTTATTTTCCAGTCATTGGTGAGAGAATTGATAATATTACGCTGTCTCTTACAGATCAAGATAATAATCTGGTGAACTTTTGTGAAGAAGTAATTACTATTCGATTACATTTGAAGAAAAATGGGTATTGATTTTAAAAGGTATAAAAGCAGTAACACTGGAGTTAAACCATCCAGTATTCAACGTTCCCCCCACAGAGTGTTAACACCTTCAAACGTTTACTTTCTACAACAAATAGGGCTTTTAGTTAAACCACAATGGAAGAAGTATTAAATGTAAGTGATGGGGTGATTTTCGAAGAGAGGATAACCAACTATGAATATCACACACACCAACCTTATACACAATCGCTGAACAATTCGGATGAGATAATTATTTCAGTACAACAACAAGACATTTTTACAGTTCCATCAAAGAGTTTTCTTTATATTCAAGGAAAAGTAGAAAAAGAAGAATCTTCAGCAAGTTTAGATGTGAGATTAGTGAGGAATGCTTTTATGTTTCTCTTTGATGAAATCAAATATCAGTTAAATGGAGTTTTAGTTGACCACGTCCGTAACCCAGGAATTGTCAGCACCCTTAAAGGTTACGTATCTTTCAACAGTGATAAAGTTAAAGCACTGGAAATTGCCGGTTGGATGTCTCCTAATACAGATGTCAAGCTTATTGATGATGATGGTAATTTTGATTGCTGCATTCCACTAGACACAGTTATGGGCTTCTTTGAAGATTACAATAGAATAATACTACAAGGGAAACATGAATTAATATTGCATAGAAGTAGAAGTGATAATGATTCTATTTTCACCGTTGGAGCAGCAGTTAACGCTTCTGTTAAACTTAAATCCGTGCAATGGAGAATCCCATATGTAAAAGTGTCTGATCAACAAAAACTGAAGTTCTTGAATGTTATCAATAAGGGGAAGACCATACACATGGCATTTCGATCATGGGATCTTATCGAATATCCAACCCTACCTGCTACAACTAAGCATACATGGACATTGAAAACTACAACAAATTTGGAAAAACCCCGTTATGTGATAATTGCATTTCAAACCAACAGAAAAGATAACAAACTAGCAGATCCATCAATTTTCGATCAAAACAACATTACTAATGTTAAACTACACCTAAATTCAGAGATCTATCCTTATGACGACTTAAATGTAAATTTTTCCAAGAATTATTTCAGTTTTCTGTATTATATGTATCAAAATTTTCAACATAGTTACTATGGAAAAGCAAACCAACCTCTTATGTCTAAAAATCATTTTAAAGATTATGCACCTATTATTGTAATAGACTGTTCTCGTCAATCGGAAGCCATAAGATCATCTTCTGTTGACATTAGGTTAGAGATAGAATGTACTGAAGCTTTCAAGGCTAATACCACAGCATATGCCTTAATTTTACATGACAGCCTCGTGGAATATAACCCTTTATCTGGCATCGTCAGAAGAATATAATTGGTGATGTGGTGGGGTGGAGTTGATATAAATTAAAGTATTGTAAAGGAGATATTTACAGTCCATCATGTGTGCTGTAGTGATAGATATACAATGCTATCAAAGTGTTGATCACACATTTATCGTAAAGGAGCTGGCAATTGTTGACTTTAATGATATAGAGAAGCACTGGATATTCAAACCCCCATCTTATGGAAATCCAGACTCATCACCCAATAGATGGGTATACAGAAACCTTCATGGAATTGGATGGGGGGCTGGTGATATTGACTATTCTGAATTTGATGGTATTTTGAAGACTGCAACCGTCAATTATACTTACCTATTTGCAAAAGGAGATGAAAAATGTAAATTCTTGGGTAATATAATTGGAAAGACTGTGTTTAATCTTCAAGATTTTGGCTGCCCCAGTATAAAACATCTATCTCTATATCATCACTTCAACAAGTGTAACTATCACGCTGATTCTAAATACAATTGTGCTCTACAGTTTGGTCGAATGTTAGCTAATTGGATACTTCAGAACTCTTCCAAGGTAGATTTTACCAACGCTAGTGTTAGGGGGAATACTTTTAGAACCTCCTATAAACTACCACTGAGCCCGGAGTTGCTGGCTTTTAATGGGTTTATCCAAATAAGAAATAAATGTCTTCAGTGTGTGTACTGTGGAATGATACTTTTAGAAGAAGTAATAAAAGAATGTCCTTGTAAATTACATTATGATAACTGTACTTGGTGTAAAAAACATGGAATTAAATAAAACTCTTTTTTTAAATTATTTCTTGTATTATTATTTCTCCTAAAACCAGATATATAGGTCAATAATTAAGGCACAATTATTATTTTTAAAGTTTTATTTTTTTTAAAATTACCCCCTCTACTTAATGAGTGGAGGTAAAATTTTTATACATATTAGTAAAGAACATAATTTTTATTTTTTGAATTATTACAATATAATAATATAAGGGTGAATTAATATTTTATTAATATGATTACAAGCACTACATATAAAACAGAAAAGGGTATATAGAAATTATTTTCTATACATTATTAGCTCAAAACTAAAATACATGTCATCAATATCACACAAATAAATTATAACATAATCATAGATAGTTACATTAGCTGTTTCTATTCATTTAAAAAATGCCCCAGAGCCCGAGTATTAATTGAATCAATTATATACCTTTTATTATCTAGAGGACATAAACTTACTTTATTCTGTTGTACAGTCATCATGACGTGCTGCTTACTTCTAAACATAACCATTGAATGCCTAATTGCTTCGTTTGTCAGTAAGCAAGCAACATAATCATCAAATGTTATGGAATGTTTTAGAACAGGTTTTTTTTTACCCCTTTTGCCTTTTTTATTATTTTGGAACCTCCCAGTCGTAGCGAATACATTTTCGGGCGGAGTCCAATAAACTCTGTTATTATTACCCCCGCGGCTTCATCCTTAAATTTACCTACAGCTGCTTTATTCTTTTGTAATTCAGTAATGATATCACATGATGCCATATTGAATTCCTGACATAAGATTTGGATCAATGGGTGGCCTGATGAGGGATAGTTAGACAGATCTAAATAATTTCGCATCCGCAGTAAATCATTAAATAAATTATCTGTTTTAATTAGATAAATGAATGAATCAGTGTCCATATAACACAACTGCAACCTATCAGCCCCAAAATATGGACGCATCACATTATAATGGTACCAGTATAAATGTAATTTTGATAATTCCAAAACGCAAAGACCTGTGTAAATAGGTTTATTAAACAGAATGCTATTCTTGGCTAAATGTATAGCTGCCAGAGATTTGTTATATATAACATAATCTAGACAGTCAGGTCGAGCTGTTAATTTTTCTAACTTCAATGGATTTGACACAAGTTTGATAGAAATTCTATTACGCACATTTTCCATAGTTTTACCAAAAACTGAATTATTAAACAATTTGTATAAGTCCTTTTCAAATTGATTTGTAGCTTTCTTACGTAGTTCGGTGTTATGCTGTATATATGGTGCTAACCATGCCGACTGTTTGAATTGCAAAACTTTATTGATTCGTATTAATTTTAAACCATGTGCTAAAGCCTGTTTTAATATCATGTAATGACATAGTTTTTGCGAGGTCTAAAGTGTGGTATTAATTTAGTTTCACCTTCTACTGAAATATTTTCAGCTAAGAATGGCAAATCATTATGACTATTATGGAGTTCAGGTGGATACTCGATATCAACGTCTAATATATATCCAGTTTCATCACATTTCCCTAAACAATCTAGATTCAAACTGCCCGGTTCAACCCATTTGAAATCACCATAAGGGAGGAAGTTATTCATTGCAAAACCGTATAGATTGTTGCAATCTTGGTATGCTATAAAAGTGGATGGTAACGAAGGATTATAATCATCCATGAAATGATTATTAGCCTCGGCAAATCTGCGTGATACCTGACAGATTCCACCCCTTACCCCTCTCTCAATCATCAAAATTTGGTCATATTCAGTGCGGAGCTCTAATTTACACTGAGTTAGCCGCAACATTGCATCCCAAGACAAACCTGGTAAAGTGAAGTAATAAGCGGGGTCAAGTTTATGAGATCCAATAGTTACCGTTCTAAAATGTTCAAATATGTCGGAGAGAATTAGTACATCAATTTTCAAATATAAATCACTATATTCTCCTAGAGTTTTGCATGAAAATGCATCCCAAACGTTGAGGGCGTGTTGATAATCGTCTTCACTTATATCCTCCCCCTTAACGCTACTATAAAACATTTCTTTGGAGGGTAATGAACTATCTCCTAGCCTGTCCCAACATGAAATATACTCGTAGGGAAATACACCTTTCCTAGTTACCAGATGCATCACATCCGGACTGAAGAATTTTGACGTTTCTGTTAAATTTGCAAGATTTTTCACTAAATTGTCCAAACTGGAGGCCATAAATCGAAATGTGTCTACAAACCTTAACTTCATGTTTTCACTAATACTTTTTGTAAAAGAGATATACCGCTCCCCTGAAGTGGGGATAACGAATATCTCTTTATCATCATAACCCAATTGGGTAATTAAGAAATGTGCGTCATAACCACTAAGATTATGACAGAATACTGGAACAAAATTTAGTTTTTTACACAGCAAATTACATTTATTATGTGCTGGGCCTCTATAAGCGCCTGAAATGTGTGAATGATCTTTTACCTTTCCATTTTCATCAGTAAAAAATCTATCACACATGTAACAAGTATTGGCGCAGTTGAAATTTTCTTCTTCTTCAGGGGTTAGGGGTTTCATAGCTATGTTAATGTTGTACAGATCCTCCACAGCTTCTGCAATGCTCTTTAAGTATAGAATGCATTTTTTAGCTGCATCAGGCCCTCTGTATATAAATGGTTCTTTAGGAAGACTATGGTCAATTATATCTAATTCATCACTTATTTTTATGTACAAGCCGAAACTCATTGGAGTGTGTAGGTGAGTATTTATAGTGAATGAATCATCGGGGTTTGGGTTACAAGTGCTCACTGGTTCCAATATACTTTCAAAATCTAAGTAAATTACGACGGGGACCCTCTGTATGTACCCGCCATGTTCAAATTCAATAAATGTTTTTTTTGTTGGTAACTCAACTCTCGTAGGTTTGTGTGCGCAACAGAATAATTTATGGTTTTGGTACCGAGATTCTCCATTATAACGTTCATCAAAATGGGTGAAACATCTTTTACATATATATTTTGATGATTTACGTTTGGATATTTGCATACTGACAAGTCTATTAAAATTTTTTATATAAACATAGTGGTAATTGTTATTTGAATATAGTAGTAACAGATCGCGATGGTCATCTAATTCTCTATAAACCACTTTTAGAGGATACACGTCATTGTTATCATCCAGTCCAAATATATTGATGGAAATATTATTAACAGATTCAAATTTGTCAACATCTTTAAGAGAGGTCGGGAAATTTACACACGAAAAATCATATTTATTTTCCAATGATTTGTATTTATTTGGTCGTTCTGAATTTTTTCCATCAATAAATTTGGCGAGTATGGCATACACAAAACATTTATTATCAAAATTTTTTATATTTATACATGCCTTTTTGCTTTCAATACACCTAGGCAAAGGTAAATATGTTGAAGCTTTTAAAGGGTTGTGTTTGCTTACCCTCACTCTTAGCCCATCCACTGAAACCAGTGACCAGCCACTCTTGGTCATAGCCGCTTCTTCTAGTTCTTTCTTTAATTTGGCAAAGGCTGGATCTAGAAAGCTGTTGACATCATCAGCTAGGTAGACTGCTTTGTTAGTTGTTTTCAAGGCCTTTTCCATTTTTTCTCCATGTACATTTTCAAAAGTGCAGTCCACCCACAGATTAAATTTTATGGATGAGTGTGTCACCACACTTTGATGAATGATGTCTAGAATTTTGGAACGTACAATTTCTAGAAATATTGGAAGATCCATACAACTTGGTGAGCGTACAAAATATCATGCAAGTCGTCCCTGAAAAGCTGTCTCATACGGGGTTATATTATTCAACCCTGTGGATAATGCCAAGAGCTCCTTCCTGGAAGGTTCCCCTAATCTTACTCTTTTACTTCCACAGACAGCTTCATGTAAACGGCCATTGTGTATATCGGGTTGTATACATTGACAATGCCTACACCTAAGAAGAAAACAAATTAATAATAAATAATTACAACTTCATAAATATATATATATTTACTTACAGGTAGCGTCCTCGAGCTGTACACTTCTTCTTATGAATTTGAAGATCTTTTTTATAAAAATATGTTTTTCCACAAGTGCACCCATATTTTGTACGCTCACCATGGTTTAAGGCTCTATGTATTTTGAATTGATGTGCCTTTTCAAAATTAATGTTACATTCTTTGCACTGAAAAAATAAAAAAAAGAAGCTTTGTTTTATTTTATTTTTTTTTAGTTTACTTTGATACAGTAATGTAGGTAATAATAATGGTAAAACTTACATGAACCATGATGATGAGAGCTGTGATGTCAGCAGTGGTGGAAAAAGGAGCTTTATTTATTTTACTTTTTAGTGATTGCTTAAATTATTCTTATATGAACTTTTGAAACATTAGATAAATGCGCAAGGGGTAGATTACTGCCAAGCCTTCTTTATCACGCGATCTACAATTTTTTTATGCAATTGAATGAAGGCTTTAGGTTAATAAAAAATTAAATATTAGAAAAATAAAGCAACTAAATACAGCAAAAGTTTTGTTTTTTGCACCAGTAACGTAGGAGTTCACTCGATTTTAAAAGGAACTAAATTTGTTGCAACAAATGTAAACGTATTATAGTAATTTTAGCTTACAAAATTATCATACAGACATATATGTTCTTTAGAAAAAACTATTGTTTCACTACGATGGAGTAGCCCTCTTGAAATGCTCTATGTGTTATCATAGAATACAATTCCTCTGAACACCAATCGCAATTGTTTGCGTTATTAACTCGTGTGAGGTTCTCATTACATTCAGAGCAATGTATATTTTTAATTATATTACTATTATAAATCATGTTATGTGTACTTCTCACGTTAATAATGTCGTCTAAATGTACATTCTGACTGCAATCTAAGCACAAAACTTCATTTTCAGTCATACACATTCTTACTTTAACGCATAAATAATTTTCCAAATGTAGTTCTTGATCCATTATATGAAAAAACTTTAATTAATTTTATTTCATTAATCTACTGAAGCCAATATATAAGATTTACCAAAATTTAGTTTCAAAAAAATTAATTTTTTCAAAGGGGTACTTTTTTAATTTTAATTTTATTTCATTAATCTACTGAAGCCAATATATAAGATTTACCAAAATTTAGTTTCAAAAAAATTAATTTTTTCAAAGGGGTACTTTTTTAATTTTAATTTTATTTCATTAATCTACTGAAGCCAATATATAAGATTTACCAAAATTTAGTTTCAAAAAAATTAATTTTTTCAAAGGGGTACTTTTTTAATTTTTAAAAAACCCTCTAGTTACTGGTTAAAAAAAACAATTTAGCAAAAACAAACTCTTAATCAAATTCTAAAATAAATGCATTATTTGCCGCAACCCCTTTGAAAATGAGTACAATTGACAAACTTTCATAATTTTGAATCATTTTTTTTATCTATACACTCGGAATACTTTTTGGGGAGGAAGCAATTAAATTGGCCATTTTCATCCACCAATGTCAAAATATAGCTTTTCCCAAATCTGGTTTCCACCAATTCAAATTTATCTATAGGATATCTTTTAAACTTCGTTAGTTCCTTTATCGATTTTGTAGCTTCATGTGAAACGGAGTTCAAAACAGCTTTCAAATTGTTCATCTATGAATGGAGTAAGAAAAAAAAGGTAAACTTTACCAAAAAAAAAGGAAAAAAAAGTTATACAGTATAAATCTAAGAAAGCAACGTACCAAATAAAAGTACTTACTGTGGAAATTGTCGTACAGCTGCAGATGCAGTTTTATCCAAGGATAGAATAAGTCCGATCTTAAATATTGCATTTTATCCCCACTATGACTTCGTCACGTAACAAACTACCAACACCTTATTGTTATCTCCTTGTACATCACCTTATATGGTATTGATTGTACTAAAGTAATACAGGAAATGTATTTCCTTGTTGGATGTAAAAGAAGATGTGCACTTTGGAAAATGTGCACGTAATCATCTTATATTTTGTGATTATTAATTGTAGTTTTAAATACTACATTTTACCCAACCCTGATGATGTCACGTAACAAACATTGTGTGTGCACTAATATTCATAATTTTATACCTTTTGATTACTAATTATAGTAAACGACTTTTTGCAGAGAGAGAGCGTTTGAGCGAGAGGGAGTAGAAGAGAGGGGTCCTCTCCTTTTCATACAATTATTCTAACCTCCCCCCCACCCATCCCGCCTCTTCTTCCTCCAGACAGCTAGAGAAGAGAACCAGAAAAACGACTGAGAGAGAGAGAGCGTTTGAGCGAGAGGGAGTAGAAGAGAGGGGTCCACTCCTTTTCATAAAACCATTCTACCCACCCTCCTTTCCACCAATCACACATCTTCTTCCTCCTTGGCCGCCATGTTTACTGAGCCAAAGGCCTCCTATTTACCCTACTCAAGTGGAAGTGTTTTCTACTTCAAACACGCATGACCAACTCCATGCCGGCCTGGTCATACTCTGAATATAAACTCTCGCAGAAGGTTGGAGGGGTGAGGGCAAATGAGGCAATCCCCACTTTACATCATTAATATTCCCCCTACTGCTAATAGAAAGAACGCAGCGAATTTTAGGTGAACAATAGGGCATATATGTAAGCAGTTTTTCTCTTCCAAAAATATTTTTTAAGAAAATGCACTTAGTATTCCAAATTAATGAAATTCATCGGTGTTTTTATGGAAAAATCATAAAAACTAAAAACTGTTCAGTAAAACACAGTTCCGGCTTACTAATTTTTCTTGAAACTCGGAATTTTGGCAATCCATTAATCTAGGCAATTAATTTTGGTCTAGATGGTAGAATTGTATAATTAAATATGGTAGCATTTTAGAGGTAAATAAAACCCTACCCCATACCTCAAGGCCCGCTTAAAATGAGGTGATCTGGAGAAATGTTTTAAGTAAAAGTTGTAGCTACTTATACGCATAGTTCACATACTTAGTATAAAGAAAATCGTTGGAGCCGTTTTTAGAAAAATAGTAGAACATTGAAAAAAAAAAAACACTTCCGGTCATTTGATTTTCTTCAAACTCAGAATTTCAACAGCATATTTAATTCTACCTAATATTATATAAGGAAGTTGAATATAATATAAGGAAGTTGAAACTATAAACGTGTGTGTGTGCGTGCGTGTGTGTGCGCGTGCATGTGTGTGTATGTGTGTGTCGGATTCATTGACCTTTAGATAGCAAGTCTATGCATGTGCACACTTGGCAGTAGGGGGAATATTAATGATGTAAAGTGGGGATTGCCTCATTTGCCCTCACCCCTCCAACCTTCTGCGAGAGTTTATATTCAGAGTATGACCAGGCCGGCATGGAGTTGGTTATGCGTGTTTGAAGTAGAAAACACTTCCACTTGTATTTATATTTATTTTTTAAATCTGTTTTATAGATTACAGAGGGTTCTTCATCACAATAAATAAATGAAATGAGTGAACGATTTTTATTATGATATTCTTAAGGAAATAAAACAAGTTTTTTAAATGATTTTTATTCTTGAGGAAATAAAACAAGTTTTTAAATTTTTATCCGCCAAATTTGGGGGTTTCAAAAAAGAATCTAAACCGCTTCTTTTGTTAATTCGTTTGACTACTTGGGCGTGTAATTTTCCTTCACCGGCAAGTTTTATCAAGCAGTTTCAGCAAGTTATTTATTTATTTATTGCTACATAGCAGAATACAAGCTTCAGCAATAGAGTTAGCCTTTGTTAGCAAAATTATAGTTATGTTTTCCCTTAACACTGAACATAAAATATCTTTGGAAGAACAACAATAATGTATATAATAATGATAACAATTAATAGAGATAATTCGAAAATTCTAAATACCATAATTTATCCAAAAACTAAAAATAATTTGTAGTTTAATAGAACTGTGAAATAAAATCAATCTCTTTAAGTTAATGAACCAGAACAAAAGAAAAATACAAACCTTTATCTATGAACAAAATATAACTTACAGTTTAATACAATTATGAAATTAAAGTAATCTCTTTAAATTACTAAAACAGAAGAAAAAAACCAAACAGAGCAAAAAGAAAATAACATTGCTCTGATCCGAGGAAAAGCGGAAATTTTATTATTGGGGTGCTTGAATTCTTTTATATAAGTTGTTCATTTCCTCATGCTTTGTGTTATAAGCCTTGAACTGGGTGCTTTGTTTCTTACATGAATGAAGCTGATTATTCATTAAGAATGAAACTCCTAATTTTAATTGACTGAGCACAGAAATTATAAATAGCACACAATTGATCTTTAGAGCTTATTGTAAGTAATTGTTCAAATAAGTCCTCCTTGGATCTTGAATCGGACAAAAATTTATTAATAAAATGAGCCCTTATTGGGTACAGGGTTTTGCAATCGAAGAGAAAATGGAATATAGAATCAGGGGACATTTGTTTACAATTTAAACATATATTATTTGGATCGAAAACATGAGAAGAGTTATTAATGTACAATCTTGTTATTTTTAAATTACAAAGACGCAACTGTGAGACTATTCTAACATTCTTTATATTACAATCCAAATTCTATAATTCTCCCACTCCAAAAGTACTCACAAGCCTATATAATACATTATATTTAGAATTAATTACATTTTCAACATCCTGACTGATGTAATGATTTACAAGTTTATTTATAATATTATCTTTTTCTTTCCGGAGTAATATTGGATTTTGTTCTAAAAAAATATCTGAACAACCTACGGGGTACATCATTGATTTAAAGAAACAGATCCACTCCTTAGCTTGTCCCATAGCATTATACATGATATTATAGCAAACACGGGGTAAGCGTGACTCATTCATCTCTAAAATTTTAATTACCAAGGAGATCATGGCTTTAAATACAGTCACTTTTAGTGGATTTACTCCATATTCCAGCCGAACTAGAGAATTAGGGGTGCACTTAGGTAGGTGGTAAAGGTTCTTTAAGCATTGCAGCTGAATCTAATTGATTCAGATAATTAAAGGCCCAGATTTCAGAAGAGTAAAGCATCGTAGGTTTAATTATATTATCTAATAGCTTTTTTCTAAAGGCATGAAGCGTGGCTGAAGAATTTACTAGGATCCCTTTAACTTTATTGAAGGCTAATTTTCCTCTCGACATAAAATGCTTAGGCGCCTCATAAAACTTGCCTGTAGAAGAAAATTGCACGCCCAAGTATTCAAACGAGTTAACGAAATCAACTGGCCTTTGGTCAAAAAAGATTCTACGGAATTTTCTTGGTCGTGTATTTTTTGAGAAACATAATGTTTTAGTTTTGGTTGCGTTGACGGTGAGGGCATTTAAGTTGCAGTATTGATCTAAAATTATCAATTTTTCATTAATGTCAATAACAGATTTGGCGAAAATGACAATATCGTCAGCATATGATAGAAATGTGACTTTATTTTTATTATCTAGCTTAATGGGGCTAGCTTTCTTGGATTTAAAAAACTGTGACAGGTCTGAAAGAAATAAGTTGAAAAGAAGGGGGGACAACGGGTCCCCCTGTAAAACACCTTTAGTTATGTTTATATCCTTAGTGATATTTGATCTAGTTAAAACACGCATCTTGTCCTTCTCATAAAGTGATTTTAATATATTAATTGTTTTGGGGCGGGTGTTGGTGTAGTGGTTATGAGTATGGACCAGTACGAGTCCCGAGTATAACTGCTAAATTTTATATTCGTAAAAAAATGTTAATAATAAAGTACGTGCTTCCGCCCCCGTCCACGACACCTAATTTGGTAGTTGGACGCTAAGCCCGCCCGAAAAATTAGGCATTACTTTACTTTTTACTTTTTTTTATTAATTGTTTTTAACCCTATACCTAATCTAAGTAACTTTGCCCATAATAGGTTATGGACAATTGAGTCGAAGGCTTTAGTAAAATCCACAAAGATGGCAAAAAGAGGGGCAGTTTTGTTAATTTTTGAATTAATTAAAGAGTACAGAATGAATAAATTGTCCTGGCAGCCTCTACCTGGTCTGAAACCATATTGCTCCTCTGAAAGAATTTGGTGATTCTCAGACCAAGTAGTGAGTCTTTGTGCTATTATGGAAGTGAAAATCTTTGCTAAACAATTTAGTAGCGCAATACCTTTGTAGTTATTTAGATTAGAGGGGTCGCCCTTTTTATGCAACATCCTCATGTCTAGTAGGGACCAGGACTCCGGAGCCAAAATAGTGTTAAATAAATTTAGGATGTAATGAACCCACGGAGCTGGTAGATTCTGGTAAAATTCATAGGGGATCAGGTCCCTTCCTGGGGATTTACTACCCTTACATTTATGAAGAATTAACTGCAATTCAAGGAGATCAAAGTTCCAGCAAGTTATGTAAAGAGAAAAATTAGCCTTCAATAAAGTTAAAGGGATCATAATAAATTCTTAAGTCACACTTCATGACTCTAGAATTAAGTTATTAAATAATTTAATTAAACCTACGATGCTTTTTTACTCTTCTGAAATCTGGACCTTTAATTATTTGAATCAATTAGAGTGTATTCAGTTACAATGTTTAAAAAAAACTTTTATCATCTACCTAAGTGTACCCCTAACTCTCTAGGTCGGTTGGAATACGGAGAAATCCTCTAATAATGACTGTATTTAAAGCCATGATCTCCTTTGCAATTAAAATTTTAGAGATGTATGAGTCACGCTTACCACGCGTTTGTTATAATAACATGTATAATGCTAAGAGACAAGCTAATGAGTGGATCTCATAATTTAAATCAATGATGTACTCTATAGGTTGTTTAGACATCTTTTTAGCACAAAATCCAATATCACTCCATAAAGAAAAAGATAATATAAATCATTATATCAGTCATGATGTTGAAAATGTAATTAATTCTAAATATAATGTATTATATAGGCTTGTGAGTAATTTTCTAGTGGAAGAATTATATTTGAATTTGGATTGTAATATAAAGAAAGTTAGAATAGCCTCTCACAGTTCCGCCTTTGCAGTTTAAAAATGACAAGACTATACATTTATAACTCTTCCCATATTTAGGTTAGGTTAGGTTAGGTTAGGTTAGGTTAAATTAGGTTAGGTTAGGTTAGGTTAGGTTAGGTGAGGTTAGGTTAGGTTAGGTTAGGTTAGGTTAGGTTAGGTTAGGTTAGGTTAGACAAATAAGCCTGAAATTTTTGGCAGTTTCTAATACAAGAGTTTAATTATTGATAATGATTAAAAATGTCTAATTATTATTTGTATTTAGTTTTAAAATAATTTGTTTATTGCGTATTCCAATGTAGATTTTATATTTTAAGTATAAATTGAAATTAGGTTAGGTTAGGTTAGGTTAGGTTAGGTTAGGTTAGGTTAGGTTAGTGTATAGGTTAGGTTAGGTTAGGTTAGGTAGTTAGAGTTAGGTTAGGGGTTAGGTTAGGTTAGGTTAGGTTAGGTTAGGTTAGGTTAGGTTAGGTTCGGTTAGGTTAGGTTAGGTTAGGTTAGGTTAGGTTAGGTTAGGTGGTGCACAAGCATGCGAGCCGCTGTACCTTGTCAAGAGT